>JAFEMH010001548.1:0-262500 GCA_022495995.1 Adenophora triphylla var. japonica
GAACACCCGACTACGGTCTCATGGTATCCTCCTCAATCACCATTCTTCCTAATTGGCTTCAACTGATTCACTATGCCGGATGCAATCTAGATAGAAAATCCACAAGTGGTGGTTACCAATTTATTGGATCAAGAATAATCTCTTGGTCAAGTAAGAAGCAAACTTCGTAGCTACCTCAAACTTGGTTCAGGTTGCTCTCAAATTATCTATCTTAAAAGTCAACTCCAAGACTTTGGGATGGACATGTCAAATATTCCCATCTTTTGTGACAATTCCAAGATTCCATTGCCAGCTACACGTAAAAACCCCGTCCAAACATTCCAAAACTAAAGCATATTGACGTTAGGCATTACTTCATAAGAGATCATGTAGAAAAGGGAAATATCAACTTGGCCAAAGTATGCACTGAGGATAATGTCTCTGATATCCTAACAAAGGCAATGGATGAAAAGATATTTGAGATGTTAAGGGCAATGTTAGGAATGATTAACTTGCCAAAATAAAGATTTTTTGTTCATTAAAGGAAAAACATTACATATGGCTGCTGTCAACATTGTGGGATCTGACAGCTAACCTTTACCCTATACTAAAACCTTCATTTTTCTAGCCAAACTCATTCCCTTCAATCACACAAGTTTTCAAAATAACAAAAAAAAACACCTATTACCAAAAGCTTCTCAATATCTTCCTTCTTTCACAGCTATGCCTCTTGCAGACTCTGACAGCTAAGAATTCTCTTCTTAACTGTTCTTTGGCAAATCATAAATATCCTCATCTATGAACCCATATTCATTGTAGAGAACATCAGGAGCCCTATAAACATTCTCTTTGATCTCCCCATACCTCTCTAACCACACTGGGTGCCTCTGCATGAAAGGATCAATAGCTGATGTTGAGAACTGTAAAGAGGGACACACCCTTCTTGGCCACCATTCCTCCACAGCATTGTAAGGAGGATAATCTCTCAGTGGAGAGACAAAGCTAAAAGTTCCTGATGTATTAGCACTCTCCTGGGCAATGACTGCTTGATCAGATTGAGGACCCACACCTTCTTCCTCATTCATAACAGCTGGACTCAAACACTTGAGAAACTGTGAGAACAGTCTCATATATGCCTTTGAAGGAGAACTTTGCACTCCTGCAAAGTTGTCTCCTGTTCCCTCAAGAACTGTTTGACTCAGAGTGAGAGAATCTCTGGTTACAGCTGTGAACTCCTTGACAGCTAAGAAATCAGGTTGACCAATTGGTGTGTCAATCTTAATCCTTTCTTTGCTGTCAAGCTTCACCAGCTCCCCCAAATTATAGACCCTCTCCACTCCTACCCCAACTTGCCTACTTGATTCACCTTTCTTCCCTTTATCAAACAGCTTAACCTTAGTTGTCTGATCATCATGACTCTCACAAACCAACTTACCCTTTCCCTTGTCCCTAGCTACCTCTTCTAATCTGTTTCTCTCACCCTCCAATAAAGCTAGTCTTTCCTCCTCCCAAAACTTCTTTCTTATCTCTCTCTCTCTTAACTCTTCTTCCTTGTGTGGATCATCAATTGGCAATTGATCCACTTCCTGTTCTAAAGCAGTGTCTGTTTGAATTTGATATGACCTAAACTCTCTCTCAAACCTTTCCTACCTTGTTTCCTCAACCCTTGGACTATGAAATACCAGTTTCTTTGCTGTCTTAGCCATTTTGCTAGGACTGAACATTGAAACCAATCTTCCCATTTACTTTTTGACTGAATTGGATTGTATGAACTTACAATCTGATATATTTCCTTTTATAGACAATTTCTACTTCAGTCAACATAGTGGCAATCATCATTCAAAATAGGCTTGGCTGGTCATCAAGTCTGACAGCTATGAATTGATGTTCATGCAAAATCGAGGATTATGGGAACTTGCCACTAACATTTGTTCAGTTATTGCACTGAAAATTCCCTCTGAAAATTCGCCTCTCTGTACGGTCTTTATTCCCTTGTTTCATGGGAGTTATAGCATGTAATAAGTGGGGGGACAAAATGCACTATTCATGACAGTCACTCTATTAAATGCCCCCTTTTAAACTGTTGCTCTAACCCACGTATTAGCCGTTAAACTACACAAATTCCCTCCTCAATTACCATTCAACCTTGCGAAATTAACCCCTCTGCAAACAATCATTCTTCTCCCTTCTAATTCCTCCTTTGATTCCCCCTATTTTTTGAAAACCCTAAACTCTCTGTTCTATTCAACCATGTCTTACCCTGAAGCTCATGGGTATTTCATCAAGCCTGAGTTCTATGAGCATGAGGTTGGAGCTCTCATCAAAGAGCTTCTTGAATCCAACCATCTTTGCAACATGATGGAAGCTCAACCACCCATCTATGAGAAATTGTGCAGAGAAATTTATATGAGAGGAGACAGACAACTAACTGGAACCATCAGAATCAACATTGAAGGGACTGAAATCAATGTATCTCCCAAGATTGTGTCCAAAGTTTACAACATCCCAATCAAGAATGGAGGTCTCAGCAACCTTTGGGACAGAAAAGACAACACCTTGGAACCATTTTACAAAAGATTCTTTGATAAACCAAGTTGCAACTATCAATTGGTTCAGGACAAACCAATCAAAAAGAAAAATCTTGATTTGTTCAAATCAACTCTAATGGATGTTATCATCAAAGGGTTTGATGGAAAGCAATCATCCTTTGACCAAATCAGTCCAAATGAATGGAAGCAAGCCCTCAGTTTGATGACCAAGGAGATAAACTGGAGTGTTGCATTGCTGCATAACTTTCAACTGGCCATATCTCCTTCCCCTTGGAAATTCAAGAAGCAAAACCCAAGGATGAATAATTTCAGATTCATGAGTGGAATCCTTCATCATCTAATTCCAAGGTTGAATCTCTCCCTAAAGGATGAGTGGCTTGAATCTACAACTCTAGTGCAAACCAGAAGTTTCAACTTGAGTACATTCAAACTCAAGAGTAAGAAAAAGTTGGAGCTTGGGGACAGCTCTGAAAACTTTGATGAAGCATCTCAAAGACTGAAAGAGAAGAATGAGAATGATATGAAACTGTGGAAGTCATTGGTGCACATGGTCAATGACAAGAGATCAAAGAGAAAGCATGACAAGGGTGTCATAATCAAAGAAAGTACTCAAATAGCTGATAAAGGAAAGCAGATTGCTGAGGAACAACAAGCTGACAGTGAAGAAACCCAATCTGATCCAATTTTCAAAGACATTGATGAGTATGCTGGTGAAGAGGAAGTTGGTCATGAGAGTGAGTATGAAGAGAATCTAAGAAGAGCTGTTGCTGAGTCTCTGATGGAAGCAAGAACAGCTAAGACTGGACAGTCTTCTGGGACAGCTATGGAAGCATCTCCTCTGACAGCTAAGATTTCTGTGGCTGCTGATATCTCAACTGAGGTAATCTATACCCCCTCTCATACTCTCAATACTTTCTCTAGGAAGAGAAAAACAGACAAAGATGCTCCTCCATCCAAAAAGTTAAAACCCAATACACCTCAACCCTCCTCATCCAAAGACCAATCCAGTTCACCTCATGATTCTGTAGCTCAAGGTATTCTCAATCTCAATCCTGCCAACA
Source organism: Adenophora triphylla var. japonica (assembly GCA_022495995.1). NCBI lineage: Eukaryota > Viridiplantae > Streptophyta > Magnoliopsida > Asterales > Campanulaceae > Adenophora > Adenophora triphylla. The sequence goes on from JAFEMH010001548.1 coordinate 3,590, forward strand.
TTAGTTCAAATGAGCCTAGTGTTGAAAAAGAAAGGGGGAATAGCCCTAGCTCTGACAAGGATGAGCCTCAGTTAAGGGGGAACATCAGTCCTCATTCTCCCATTCTGAAAGCTATGCCTTCCCCTGGTCATTTCTCACCCATTCCAAGTCCCTCTGATCCATATCCCATTCCTGAAAACATCATTAGAGCCTCTGAAGGACTATCTTTGATATGAAGACCTGAATTGCTTCCTGTGATTGAGGAATACTTAAGATCTTTGCTGAGTGAGGATGATGTGCTAAAAGCCCTAGACCTGATCAAAACTAGAGATGAAGCCAAGAAAGCTACCATTCTTGAGAGTGAAACCCATCCTAAACCTGTTGAACCCATTCAAACCCAAGAAACACCTGATCCTACCCCTGATTCTGAAACCCAACCTAAACCTGTTGAACCCATTCAAACCCAAGAAACACCTGACCCTACTCCTGATTCTGAAACCCTTCCAGCCTGTGAACCTTGGATTTTGGATTGTGATATTGATTTTTCCTTCCCCTCCATCATGGCTGCCCACCAAAGATTGAAGGAAATTACCCACTTTCCTGAGATTGCCAATCCCAGCTTAATCCCCAATTCTTGGCTGTTAAGCAAAAATGCTATTATGATTCATGCAAGAAATAGATGTGGGCTCATTATTTTTGCCCATGAGGAATGGAAAATGTATAGAGCAACTCTCCCAAACTCTTTCTTTCACAAGGCCCCCAGACTACCAAATTTCATGGACATTACAACCATCATTGATTGGAAAATTTTGTTCTCTCAACTTCTGTCATCCAATATCAATGAATGCATCTATATGCCCTCATCCCTTGTTTATGCCCTTTGCATTGAACTTTCCAAAGAGATGTACTGGAGGATCTGTCTTAATAAAGCCAAAATCATGGCTGTCATTACAAAGCCAAGCGCGGCTATATTTCCCTACCTCTTCAGGATCCTCCTTCTTTCATCCCCCTAAACACCAGATCTCTCCAAGCCAAACTTCCTCCAACCTTTAACCCGTAAACATATGTGCCTCCATACCATGTCACCATTTTAGATATGCAGAAATTCACAAGGTCCATGATAACCAAAATGAGACACATTTTGGAAGTCTTAGCTGGATCCAAATCTGAAAGGAAATCATCCAAAGGAAAGGCTATTGAGTCTGATGAAGAAGCTGTTAAACTGGGAAAGAGAGCCTCTGGTGCTGCTCCCAATGTAATTGTGTCAAGTGATGATGAAGATGATGCTCCAGTGAAGCAAAAGCATCGCTTCCAACCTCTACCGCTCTCACTATCACCTCGCATCCACCTCGACATCCAAATTTCAACAACCCATCTCTCTACAAATCAACCCCTTCTTTTCTAACCTATTTGCAGGAACCAGAGGTGAAAGCTCAAGACCAAAGAAGACTCCCAAATGGGGTAATCTGAGATTAAGAGATGATGAAGAACCTCTGTCCAAAGCTGTTCTCAAGGAAAGGCAAGACCAAACCTTCACCTATGATGATGAGATGAGCTGGGAATGGAACAATGAAATGTATTTCAGAGGTGTCGATGAAAAGATGAGAAGAGTGCTGCTAGCTGAAAGAGATGAGATCCTTGAAGCCAGAAGAGAAAGAGATGAATTTTCTGATTAGAAAATTTTTCTTTTTTTGGATAAGTCTTTTAAAACCCTACCTTTATTTCCTGCTTTAAAAAACAATTGTTATTTTGGATAATTTGTTTGTTTTAAGCTCTTATGGTTGAATCAAGAAGATCAGTTCTATCTTCATTGGTACATTCAATTCATGAGTTTCTTGCAGGTTATATCTTTTATTAGATATATTACTTTGCCAAAAAGGGGGAAATTGTTAGGACCTAACTATGTAAACCACATAGTTATACAGGGTTTTGACAAAAAAACATATCCCATTCAACTTTATCTGACAGCCAAGATATCTCATGAACTCTGGACAGCCATGACTCTTCTGCACAACCTTTATATCAACTTGACAGCAATGATGTAATGATCAAACACCAAGACAAATCACATAAATCAATGTATTTATGTACAAAGGATCATTACATAATCATCAAACTCAAATCCTTATCTCCTAAACCTGCAAACTCTAAAGACTTAGCCTGACAGCTAAGGTTCTCAACAGCAGAGGTCTCAACCATCTGACAGCTATGATCTTCAACATCAGCAGCAGTGAAGTATTCATGTGAAGATCAATATGTGCATTGCCCAATCTCTCTATACAGATGATGATGCTGCCAGCTCATTACCATGAAGATTAAATAAAATGGTTGCAGATTACAGCCTGTTATTATCCAGTCATCAAGGCTCTAAATGCAAACACTATTCCACCCATTTGCATTTACTCCTTTGTCTCCTCCAACGGCTATATTCCAGCCTATAAAAGGAAACCCTCAAGACTGAAGACAATGCCCCAACACACACAACCTTTACAACCTCAACTTCAACCTCTCCACACCTGCAAACCCTGCAACCAACATTCAAACAATCTGAGACACTTGTAACTGACTTCAGGTGTATAAACTAAGTTGTAAATCACTTAAGACTGACTTTAAGTGGTATTGTATTTTGCTTAGTAACAAGCAAAACATCCCTAATAGACTGTACTTATTAGGAAGAGGAGGTTCAAGGAACTTGCCTAACCAATCCTTTGTAAATCTTAAAGGGAACTAGATTTAAATGGATTGATCTCACTTGTCAAGGTTGACAGTGAGGGTGGACGTAGGAGGAGTGAACTCTGAACCACCTTAAAATTCCTTGTGTTCATTTGGTATTATCACACAACACACACACACATCTACACACACTTACACTATTCACTTGTCTTTACATTATTTCAACACTTTCTATTTCGCTGCACATTCAACTCTTATCTTTAAAATCAATTAATATCTGACAGCTAAGATTTCACCTCAGCTGTCAAAGCTTAACTGCCTAACCTTTTAAACTGATTAAAGCATACAGGACCTTTCACATATCATGGAGTAGGAAACTCATAAAACTATAAAGGGCAAATTGCATTTTTTGCTCCAAAGTTTAGGGGTGTTCACAATGTAGGCATGTTCATTCACAATTATCAACTTAGACCCCAAAGTGTCAATCATTTTTTGTCATGTTAGGTTTTATAACCAGTTTTATTAGGAAACTCCGTCAAACGATCACATACAAATCTCATGCATTTAACGAGGGATCTTTTTAACAAGGTTTTTTTTTATTGTTTTTGATGCATATTGAATGAAAATGAATACCTAAATTAGAAAAACAAATTATATTTACTTTAAATTTAGAAATGCAAAAAAAATTACATTTCGAAAAAAAAATATTTTTATCACAATTTATGTTTTATGTTTTTTTCTTTTGGAAAGAAATAATAATCTATTAAAAAACCAATTTATACTATCAATATTTTTTATTAAAATTTATTTACATATGATTATGTTTTTTTAAGAATTTATATATGATTATGTTAATAGTTATTTATATGTGATGGTGTTTAGCTAATTAAATTGTGAATTTTTTTTTCTTCGCATGAAACACAAATAAAAAGTATTTTATATAATTAAATGTAAAACAATATTATGCACAATCGTTGTATTTAATTTAAATGTACAAATCAACAATCATCATCTCTTTAAAACTCAAACCCCACCCACCATCTCCTCCTTAACCAACACCCGCCACCTTTCGTTCACCCACCACCAACTTCCATCTACCCACCACCACCCTTTACCACCACCAATCACCACTGTTAACCACCAATATCTTATCCATGTCGAAAGACTAAAGAGACCTTAAAATATTTTCAAAAACATCATTCGTACTATATGACACGAGACTTGCACGTGTTTATTTAAAGAAATTTTCTAACAAAACAGGTTAAAAACTCTAACATGACAAAAAATTACAAACTTGGAGTCTAAATTAATAATAGTGTAAAATTAGGGTCTACGCTGTGAACACCCTCTAACTTTGGGGCCCATAATGCAATTTTCCAAATTATTTATATAGGCTTCCAAGTAATATCTCAATGCATCATCTTTTTCACCTTTTTTCCTTAATTCTTTTGTCAAGCTCTTTTCTGTATATTTTTCTATTATTTCAAAATTTATTTCAATACTACTTGTAACTAATTACCATTAACTTTTACATTTTCTTCTAACTTTTTTTGGAGTAACTTTTTTTTTCCGTTACCATAAAAAAGCTATGTTAATATTTGTTATTATTGCAAAAATAATAAATAGTATCACATGTTAAATCTTTTTTTGGTACCCACTCAAAAAAAATATGGATCAATCATTACCCAAAATAAATGTCACATTTGACTTAAAGGATATAATGAATCAAAGAAAAAAAAACTATAAAAGTTCTTAAAATGAAATCTTAAGAAAAGTACAATGTGTCAAAAAAATGCGACAAGTTTTTAGAGAATCTTAATTTCTTTTCATCTACTTTTGCTTTTCAATTTCTGTCTCATAATGCCTAAGGACTTGTGTCCAAGCGGCATCTTGAGTAGATTTAAGTCTCTCCGTCATAGAGGTCTTGCGTTCAATAACCCCTACTGCCAGAATTGATAATTGGTGGTTAGGAATTTCAAAAAAAAAAAAAAAATTGTCTCGTAATAGGTTTCATGCCCCTTTTTATCTTTTATTCAAATAGTCTTAATAGTATTCAAATGGTTTTAATAGTTCTCTTCATGCACGTGTGAAATACCCCTTGCAATGAATGGATCCTTAAGTTAATTTCACTGCCTACCCTAAGGTTTAGACAAGTCATATTGTCTCCTATGTTTTATTGATTACATCAACCTATTTTTAAAGCAAAATGTATATTTTACTCCAAAGATATTAAAATAACTAATTCGGTATTCAAGTTTTGAACTGACAAATTTTTGGGTAGTATAGTCATTATTTCATGTAAATAAAGGTTACAAAAGGGCAGTGAAATGAAACAAAACATAAAGGAGTGATAAAACTTATCCGAACCTCATAGATGGACGGTGAAATTCCCCCGAAAAAATCTTCAACTTTTGGAAAGATAAATTTAATTGTCTTGATTGTATATATCAAGGGTATTCCAAAATCTTAACTTTTTCTTGTCGTACTTATCGAGTTAGAAGTCATATATAAACCTAACACGCTATTAGTTTTTGTTCAAGATAAAGTGCTTCGGCAATTAAAAAAATGGTTAGAATAATCTATGTTCGAATGTGAAAAATTATGTCGGTGAAAGTATATAATGAATATTTAATTTTTTTGTGAAAATAAAGAAAAATTACTATGGATAATATTTATTTATTAATTACTTTTACTTTTACTACGGGCAAGAGTGCAAGAGATAGTCTTGAACCTGTGAGTATGCATGATGTAAATATAGATCAGGAACCTCAAGAATATTACTTTAATAAACAAGGGACAAATCTATATTATTGTTGTAAATACATGCCATGGTGTTATGATAACTATAACCAATGTAGAGCCTTCTGTCCCGATTTATTTCCTTGTAACACTACAAGGAAAACCAAAAATAGAGATGGAAAATTAGAGACGGAACCAGTCTCGTAGCTAATTTGGAGTGAGTCGAGACAGACCCAAAAATTTGAGACAGGTTCAAAATCTGTCTCTAATTTAGAGACGGATTCTGAATCTGTCTCTAAATCAGAGACGAATTTTGTATATGTCTCAAAATTGGAAACGGATACCAAATCTGTCTCTAAAACTTTAGAGACATATGTTGAATATGTCGCTTAATTAGAGACAGATTTTAATCCGTCTCTAATTTAGAGACACATTTTTTAATTCGTCTCTAAATTAGTGACAGATTCAACATCTGTCTCTAAAATTTAGAGACAGATTTTGTATATGTCTCTAAATTAGAGACGTGTTCAAAATCTGTCTCTAATTTAGAGACAGATTCAATATCTGTAGCTAAAATAGATTTATTTTTTAGGGTTTATGAATTGTATATTTTTATTTCTTTAAAATAAAAATTTTATATAACTTTGTATTAAATATTTCACGACTAACCAACATCTCAAATAATTTTCTTAATCCAAAAAAAATAAAAAATAAAGTATATCATTTACCCTAAAACCCATATCATATATCCCAAACCCTATCTTTTTTTATATAACTTTTTCTAAAAAAATCACTTATTAACCAAGTCTAAAATATTATTTCCCAGTCAATAAAAAATTAAAAAAAATAAAAATAAATATAGGGTAGTACGTCCCTCTTTTGTCTTTTCTTCTATATACTTTCATTTGTTTATTTTTTTTCTATCTTTGTTAATATACTTTTTCGTAAAAAAAAATCACTAATTAACAAAGTCTAAAATATTATTTTCAAGTAAATAAAAAAATAAAAAATAAAAAATAAATATAGGGTATTCTGTTCCTCTTTTGACTTTTCTTCTATATACTTTCATTTGGTTAGTTTTTTTATATCTTTTTTTTATATACTTTTTTGTAAAAACAAATCACGAATTAAAAAAGTATAAAATATTATTTACTAGTAAATAAAAAATTAAAAGAAAATAAAAAATAAATATACCTCACTCTAAACCCTAAACCCTAAGCCCTAAACCCTAAACCCAAAACCCAAAACCTTGTATCATTTACCCTAAAACACATATCATATACCCTAAACCCTATCTTTTTTTATATAAGTTTTTCTTAAAAAACACAAATTAACAAAGTCTTAAATATTATTTCCTATTTAAAAAAATAAAAATAAAATATAGGATAGTCTGTCCCTCTTTTGACTTTTTTTTCTATATACTTTCATAAGTTTAGTTTTTTTCAATATTTTTTTTGTAAAAAAATTACTAATTAACAAAGTCTAAAATATTATTTTCTAGACAATATTAAAAATAAAAAATAAATATAGGGTAGTCCGTCCCTCTTTTGACTTTTCTTCTATATACTTTCATTTGTTTAGTTTTTTCTATCTTTTTTTATATACCTTTTTGTAAAAAAAATATCACTAATTAACAAAGTCTAAAATATTATTTTCTAGTCAATAAAAAATTAAAAGAAAATAAAAAATAAATATACCTCACTCTAAAGTCTAAACCTCTAAACCTCACTCTAAACCCTAAACCCTATATCATTTACTCTAAAACCCATATCATATACCATAAATCCTATCTTTTTTTATATAACTTTTTCTAAAAAATATCACTACTAACCAAAGTCTAAAATATTTCCTAGTCAATAAAAAATTAAAAGAAAATAAAAATAAATATACCTCACTCTAAACCTTTAAACCTAAACTCTAAACCCTAAACCCTAAACCCTAAACCCTAAACCCTGTATCATTTACCCTAAATTTTTAGATTAGGAAAAAAAGAAAAAATAATTTAGAGTTAAATTTAGATAGGAGGGGCGTTTTTTCTCTCTCTCTCTCTAGGGCGACACAGGCGATTTCTGCAGGGAGGGTTTTTCCGGCCATTTTGGCCTGATTTCTTGGGCCGGCGAGAGCCATCTGCGGACGGTTCTTCATGGGGGGTCTCCTCCTGTGGTGGGTCAAGGTGGGATACGATTTTTACAACAGAAGGATATTTTTTAGGGCAAAAGTCTGCTGCCCTAATGATGGTGAGAGGCTACCGAATTCTGAAGATTCGCAGAAAACTGCTTCGCATGTGCATGGGGGAGGGGGTGCGAACCCTAATTCTACTATGTCTTATTCTTCCGCCGTGAAAAGGAGATAGGGGTGGATGGAACGTTTTTTAATCCTTTTGAGGGGTTAGAAGCTCCCCCCAGACCATATGTGAAGGTTGATGGCCTTCACGCTTTGGTATTATTGGAACGGGAGATACAAGCTACTGCTGAACGGTTGCGGTATACTATGGTGTTGAAGTTTCTACGCGGGAAGACCGCAACCGAAGGTTATTCATGAGCACATTAATCGGTGTTGGGGGTTGAAGGAGAAATTTAACATTGGTTTTACTTGATGCGAGGCATGTTCTCGTGTATCTCACGAATGAAGCGAGACTTTACAAGGGCATTATCGAAAGACTCTAATTAATGTAATTGCTAATAGCAATTATCGTAGTTTCGGGATGGACTTCGGATTTTGACTTCACGGTTGATAATCCGCGTGTGGCAACATGGGTACGTATTCTGGAATCTTCCCTTACATTGGCATAGTCTTATCTTAGAAATATTGAGAATATGTTTGGGAGATTTTTAAGGGCTGAGGATAGAACGGTGGGTTTCACTCACCATGGTTTCGCAAGGATTTGTGTGGAGGTAGATGTTTCTCGGCCTTTGCCAAAACATATTTTTGGGTTCATCTAAAGAGAATGGTTTTATTCAAGAGTTGGAGTTTGAGGGGAATGTGGCATTTTGTGAAGGTTGTGGCTTGTTGGGTCATACAAAGGGCAATTGTAGGAAGGGAAATATGAAACCTAAAGTTAGGTTTATGGAGAGGGGGCCTAAGGGGCCACAAAATGGTGGGAAAAAGGAGATTCCTAAACCTACTAATAAAGAGTGGCAAGTGAAGGTAGGTAAAGGAAAACAGGTGGTTCAACATGGGAATACAGAGGGTTCTAATGGGACGGATAAGGCGGGTAATAAGGATGGGCTGAAGGATAAAGAGACACCGTTAGAATATGGGAAAGTGGAGCTGTTGAAAAACAATAACGGAGTGGGTACTTCAAAAGAGAATGATAATGGGAAGAAGGTTATAACTTCAAATGCGTTTGCAGTTCTAGAGAATGTCGACGATGAGGGGGATAAAGGGGTGCCAATTGTGGAAATTTGTCAATTGAATAAGGAGGCTTCTTTGTCTTCGAGTTTGATAAAGGATTTTTCAGGACTTGAATTTAAAGGAGAGATGAGGAGGTGAATAAGGGTGATGATAATGGGTTTTGTTATATGGGTGGTATTGATCTATCGTCCAAGCCATTGGGAGAGGCTATAATGGTGGAGGATGAAGAAATTGAGGTGGATAATGAGCATGTTTCATCTTCGAAATGGGTCGACAAATCAGGTGAAATCGATGTTATTAGTGATGGGGTGATTGTTCCGGTGGGTGAAAGTGCACCTTCACATAGTGTTGTGGCGGAGGTTGATAAAGTGGGAGTTGTTGTGGTTTCTAATGAGGAGGCTTTATCTTCGGAGGGGGAGGATGACTCGCAGGATTCTTCTTTTGTTGTTGAAGACAGAGAAGGGCAAGAGGGTAATAACGTGTAGCAAAAGGTGTCTCCTAGAAGAACCCGGAGTAAGTATAAGGGGGTGTCTTCTAAAACAAAAGTTTCCTAGTGGCAGTCATAATATGGAATGCAAGGGGGTAAGGAATGTAGGAAAAATGGATGCGTTAAAGCTTTTGGTGTCTCAGAGTAAGCCGTGGTGTTTAGCAATTTTAGAACCCAAACTATCGGGGATAGACTTGCTATGATTGGAAGGCAGTTGGGTTTTGGGCATTATTTACATTGGAACCCTATTAATACTCATATATGGATCATGTGGAGTTCGGGTTTCGATATGAGTTTGGTTTCTTGTTCGAATCAGACATACAGTTCGGGTTAACTCTGGTGGAGAAGTTTGTGGTTTATTCTCTTTTATATATGCTAGTTGTGATAGGGTTGATAGGCAAGCCTTTGTGGAAGCGATTTGACGCAGCTCTCAGTTCAATATGATGAGCCTTGGTTGGTAGGTGGGGATTTCAATATTATTGCCCAGCCATCAGAAAAGTTGGGAGGTAATGGTTGGGACTTTGCGGGTATGGATGATTTTAATCCACTACAACAAAAAAGGGCTTTGACAATGTTTTTTAAACGTTGTTAAAGACCTTTGACAACGTTTTTCAAAACGTCGTGTCATCCACCATTGTCTTAGGCCCCAGTTTAAGACAACGTTTTTTGAATGTTGTAAAAAAGTTCATTAAACGTTGTAACCAGTGTAATGACAACGCTTATAAAAATGTTGTAATAAGCATATTGACAACGTTTTAATAAAACGTTGAAATAATCCCAATGACAACGTTTATAAAACGTTGTAATACACATTTAGACAACGCTTATAAAGCGTTGTCTAAATCATAAGACAACGTTTTATAAACGTTGTCTAAATGTATTACAACATTTTATAAACGTTGTGAATATGAATAATTAAAAAAAATTCCCTCCATGTTTGACAACGTATTGTAAACGTTGTCTTAATACTTTATACAACGTTTTCAAAACGTTGTGTTATATGTTATTACAACGTTTATAAAAAACGTTGTTAATGTGAAAAAAAAATTATTTCCCCCCTCCCCCCCCCAAATTCACATATGCCCCCTGCAATTTAGACACCTATAGCCATTTCATTAAAAGCACCCATTCAAGCACTGTTGAACTATAAATATATGATACCAATGCAAACACAAGAACAAAGTTTAAGCACAATGTACATTTATTACAAGAGATATAGCTAGACAACAAAAAAAAAAAAGTGTTTCAGCACCCATTCAAGCACTGCTGAACTAAAGTGACTTTTCTATTCACAGTGGTAGCCAATGAGGGCCTAGGCTTCTTTGTTCAAGGAGATGGCAGCCAGAACTAAAGTGTGCAATAAGTCTGAATATGCACAAAAAAAGTGCATATTTGTACAAGAAACTTAGTCTTACTACATTAGTAGTTCACTGTCGAGGGACGTTGTAGAAGCAACCAATATGATCCCATTTTGCCTTTGTTGTCTATCCAATCTAAATCCTTGGACAGATCCTGCAACCATAATTAAACACCAAAAGGATCCATAAGCTCAGGGATGCCTTTAGTGTACATACAAAGATAACAATGTTGAGCTTTAGAAAACAGTACCTCGAGCAGTGCCCTGATTTAGTGCATTTCCAAGAGTGAGAATTATTTGCATAATCTGACGCAGTTTAGTGGATTCCTTTACTGCGAGTCGATAAGTAGGCCAAGAGCTAAGGTAAATACGTTTTAGAATCCTTGTGATCTAGATCTACTAGTTGAAACAAGGCTTAGTAATTTTCGTAAATCCTTTTCAAAAAAATAGGAGCAAGCTGTGACAATTCACCAAAGTACCTCTGTAATAGCATTACCCAAAAGTAAATGTCACATTTGACTTATAGGATATAATGAATCAAAGAAAAAAAAAACTATAAAAGTTCTTAAAATGCGACAAGTTTTTAGAGAATCTTAATTTCTTTTCACCTACTTTTGCATTTCAATTTCTGTCTCATAATGCCTAAGGACTTGTGTCCAAGCGGCATCTTGAGCAGATTTAAGTCTCTCGGTCATAGAGGTCATGCACGTGTGAAATAACCCTTGCAATGAATGTATCCATTAAAAATTTATTGACATAAAGTAAATGAGAATCATCTCTTCCTTATTAAGCATTATATAGAATAAATGAGAAAAATCTCTTTCTTATCAAGCATTATAAAAATTAGGTTAATTTAACTGCCTACCTTAAGGTTTAGACAAGTCATATTGTCTCCTATGTTTTGACTGATTACATCTCACTGGCCCTTTTTATCAACCTATTTTTAAAGCAAAATGTATATTTTACTCCAAAGATATTAAAACAACTAATTCAGAATTCAAGTTTTGAATTGACAAAAAATTTGGGTAGTATAGTCATTATTTCATGTAAATAAAGGTTACAAAGAGGCAACAGTGAAATGAAACCAAACATAAAGGAGTGATAAAACTTATCCAAACCTCAGAGATGGACAGTGAAATTCCCCCTGAAAAAAATCTTCAACTTTTGGAAAGATAAATTTAATCTTCTTGATTGTATATATCAAGGTTATTCCAAAATCTTAACTTTTTCTTGTCGTACTTATCGAGTTAGAAGTCATATATAAACCTAACCTGCTATTAGTTTTTGCTCAAAAGTCTTTACATGTTTCTTCCTCGAAAACTTCTTCATACCATGAAACCCATTCCGAATCACCTCATTGTCTATTGTGTTTTATTTCTCATTCTTTTAATCTCCAATGATTGTAAGCTTATATTTCTCCATATCCAAATGTTTACACACACACACGCACACACAAACACACATGCACATGTATGTGTGTGTGTGGTATATGTATATCTATATTTCTAATATTTATATTTATATTTATATTTATATTTATATGCATATGTATATATATTTATATTGCATGGTATGCATATCACGGGGTAGCAAACTTATAAAACTATAGAGGGCGAATTGCATTTTATGCTCCAAAGTTTAAAGGTGTTCACAATGTAGGCCAGTTCATTCACAATTATAAACTTAGACCCCAAAATGTCAATCATTTTTTGTCATGTTAGGTTTTTAACCAGTTTTATTAGGAAACTCCGTCAAATGATCACATACAAATCTCATGCATTTAAAAAGGGATGTTTTTAGCAAGGATTTTTCATTGTTTTTGATGCATATTGAATGAAAATGAGTACCTTAATTAGAAAAACAAATGATATTTACTTTAAATATTTAGAAATGCAAAAAAAATTACATTTTGAAAAAAAAACACTATTTTTATCACAATTTCTATTATTTGTTTTTTTCTTTTCGAAAGAAATAATAATCTATTTAAAAACCAATTTATATTATCAATATTGTTTATTTAAATTTACTTACATATGATTATGTTTTTTAAAGAATTTATATTTGATTATGTTAATAGTTATTTATATGTGATGGTGTTTAGCTAATTAAATTGTGAATTTTTTTTTCTTCTCATGAAACACAAATAAAAAGTATTTTATATAATTAAATGTAAAACAATATTATGCACAATCGTTGTATTTAATTTAAATGTACAAATCAACAATCATCATCTCTTTAAAACTCAAACCCCACCCACCATCTCCTCCTTAACCAACATCCGCCACCTTCCGTTCACCCACTACCAACTTCCATCTACCCACCACCACCCTTTACCACCACCAATCACCAATGTTAACCACCAATATCTTATCCATGTCGAAAGACTAAAGAGACCTTAAAAGATTTTCAAAATCATCATTCGTACTATATGACACGACACTTGCACGTGTTTATTTTTTCTAACAAAACTAGTTAAAAACTCTAACATGACAAAAAATTAAAATTTGGAGTCTAAATTGATAATAGTTAAAAAAAATAGGGTCTATGTTGTGAACACCCCCTAATTATGGGGCCCATAATGCAATTTCCCAAATTATTTATATAGGCTTCCAAGTAATATCTCAATGCATCATCTTTTTCACCTTTTTTCCTTAATTCTTTTTTTAAGCTCATTTCTGTATATTTTTCTATTATTTCAAAATTTAATTCAATACTACTTGTACCTAATTACCATTGACTTTTACATTTTCTTCTAACTTTTTTTGGAGTAACTCTTTTTTTCCATTACCATAAAAAAGCTATGTTAATATTTGTTATTATTGCAAAAATAATAAATAGTATCACATGTTAAATCTTTTTTTGGTACCCACTCAAAAAAAATATGGATCAATCATTACCCAAAATAAATGTCACATTTGACTTATAGGATATAATGAATCAAAGAAAAAAACAACTATAAAAGTTCTTAAAATGAAATCTTAAGGAAAGTACAATGTGTCAAAAAAATGCGACAAGTTTTTAGAGAATCTTAATTTCTTTTCACCTTCTTTTGCTCTTCAATTTCTGTGTCATAATGCCTAAGGACTTGTGTCCAAGCGGCATCTTGAGCAGATTTAAGTCTCTCGGTCATAGAGGTCTTGTGTTCAATACCCCTACCGGCTAGAATTGATATTAGGTGGTTAGGAATTTCAAAAAAAATAAAAATTGTCTCGTAATAGGTTTCATGCCCCTTTTTATCTTTTATTCAAATGGTCTTAATAGTATTCAAATGTTCTTAATAGTTCTCTTCATGCACGTGTGAAATAACCCTTGCAATGAATGGATTCTTGGGGGAGCATAAAAAATTTATTGACATAAAGTAAATAAGAATCATCTCTTCCTTATTAAGCATTATATAGAATAAATGAGAAAAATCTCTTTCTTATCAAGCATTATAGAAATTAGGTTAATTTAACTGCCTACCCTAAGGTTTAGACAAGTCATATTGTCTCCTATGTTTTCACTGATTTTACTCCAAAGATATTAAAACAACTAATTCAGTATTAAAGTTTTGAATTGACAAAAATTTTGGGTAGTATAGTCATTATTTCATGTTAATAAAGGTTACAAAAGGGCAACAGTGAAATGAAACCAAACATAAAGGAGTGATAAAACTTATCCGAACCTCAGAGATGGACAGTGAAATTCCCCCTGAAAAAAATCTTCAACTTTTGGAAAGATAAATTTAATTGTCTTGATTGTATATCAAGGTTATTCCAAAATCTTAACTTTTTCTTGTCGTACTTATTGAGTTAGAAGTCATATATAAACCTAACCTGCTATTAGTTTTGGCTCAAAAGTCGTTACATGTTTCTTCCTCGAAAACTTCTTCATACCTTGAAACCCATTCCGAATCACCTCATTTTCTATTGTGTTATATTTCTCATTCTTTTAATCTCCAACGAATGTAAGCTTATATTTCTCCATATCCAAATGTTTACACACACGTGCGCAAACACAAACACACATGCACATGTATGTGTGTGTGTGGTATATGTATATCTATATTTCTAATATTTATATTTATATTTATATGTATATATATATTTATATTTATATTTATATGTATATATATATTTGTATTTCTTATGTCGTGTTGCACTCCCTTCATCTCTCAATTTGTTTTAAAACTATCGTTTTTGGGAAAGTTATCTCCTAAAATGTTGTCACAAAAATACTTGCCAAAATGTATAGGTTTCTAAAACTCGTTATAAGCAATAATAACTTTAATATGTTGGAAAAAATTAAAGTCACAATAGGCAATTGAGATTTCTGTTTTTGTTTTTTTCCCGAAATTTGATCAGTTTTGGGAAAAATTCAATTCCACATTTGATACATTTTTAATATTTTTTGAACGTGTCTTTTTGGGAGATATTTTTTTTCATAATTGTCACTCTAATAAAAATCTCCTTTCTATATATATATATATATATATATATATATATATAATTCTAGCTCTCTATACCGAGTTTCCATTTTGATCTCGTGGAACCCAAATGATGATGATATTTAGTGGTATTTTTTAAATTATTATGTAGGAATAAATTTACATTAGTTTAAAGTGTTGATACGCAACAAATATTAGTATTCATTTCCTTGTTATTAGATATATAATAATTAAATCTATGTATATTAATTAGGGAATAGAATTGTCAATCTTAAATATGTGTTAATGCTAAGATAAAGTGCTTTGGCAATTAAAAAAATGGTTAGACTAATCTATGTTCGAATGTGAAAAATTATGTCGGTGAAAGTATATAATGAATATTTAAATTTTTTGTGAAAATAAAGAAAAATCACTATTGGGCATATTTATTTATTAATTACTTTTACTTTTACAGGTAGGAGTGCAAGAGATAGACTTGAACCTGTGACTATGCATGATGTAAACATAGATCGGGAACGTCCAGAATATTGCTTTAATAAACAAGGGACAAGTCTATATTGTTGTTGTAAATACATGCCATGGTGTTATGATAACTATAACCAATGTAGAGCCTTTTGTCCCGGTTTATTTCCTTGTAATCCACCACATAAGCCAAATGTTTGATTATTAACATAATGCCAAATTCATTGGAATGATAATAATATATGTCAATCTTATAATATTTGGAATTATTACCATTCTTTATATATATATTTTTTTTGTTTGGTAAATTATTTTTTTAGGGAGAAACCGTCCTTCTTGGTAAGATTATAAGATCAGCAAGAAGAATTGTTATTGATAATTCATTTTATCATTATGAGGTTACATGTTGTCACTTTTTTTTTTTCAATTTACTATCATGTGATTTATATATTAAATTGTCTAAAAATATATCGATTTAGTTAGCTCACTTTCGAACTATGCATCTCTTCTCGTATATTAAAATTACAACTGGATTAAAATTACAGTCCCAGTGGTGCCGTACATAATCCACATAGTCTAAAAATTGCATGGTATGCATATCACAGGGTAGCAAACTTATAAAACTATAGAGGGCGAATTGCATTTTATGCTCCAAAGTTTAGAGGTGTTCACAATGTAGGCCAGTTCATTCACAATTATAAACTTAGACCCCAAAATGTTAATCATTTTTTTGTCATGTTAGGTTTTTAACCAGTTTTATTAGGAAACTCCGTCAAATGATCACAATTTCTATTATTTGTTTTTTTTCTTTTGGAAAGAAATAATAATATATTTAAAAACCAATTTATATTATCAATATTTTTTATTAAATTTATTTACATATGATTATGTTTTTTTAAGAATTTATATTTGATTATGTTAATAGTTATTTATATGTGACGGTGTTTAGCTAATTAAATTGTGAATTTTTTTTTCTTCTCATGAAACACAAATAAAAAGTATTTTATATAATTAAATGTAAAACAATATTATGCACAATCGTTGTATTTAATTTAAATGTACAAATCAACAATCATCATCTCTTTAAAACTCAAACCCCACCCACCATCTCCTCCTTAACCAACACCCGCCACCTTCCGTTCACCCACTACCAACTTTCATCTACCCACCACCACCCTTTACCACCACCAATCACCAATGTTAACCACCAATATCTTATCCATGTCGAAAGACTAAAGAGACCTTAAAATATTTTCAAAAACATCATTCGTACTATATGACACGAGAATCTCACGTGTTTATTTAAAGAAATTTTCTAACAAAACTAGTTAAAAGCTCTAACATGACAAAAAATTACAAATTTGGAGTCTAAATTGATAATAGTTAAAAAATAGGGTCTACGTTGTGAACACCCCTAACTATGGGGTCCATAATGCAATTTCCCAAATTATTTATATATGCTTCCAAGTAATATCTCAA
Organism: Adenophora triphylla var. japonica; assembly: GCA_022495995.1. Classification (NCBI taxonomy): domain Eukaryota; kingdom Viridiplantae; phylum Streptophyta; class Magnoliopsida; order Asterales; family Campanulaceae; genus Adenophora; species Adenophora triphylla. Next base: position 20,546 of record JAFEMH010001548.1, read on the forward strand.
TGCATCATCTTTTTCACCATAAAAAAGCTATGTTAATATTTGTAATTATTGCAAAAATAATAAATAGTATCACATGTTAAATCTTTTTTTGGTACCCACTCAAAAAAAATATGGATCAATCATTACCCAAAATAAATGTCACATTTGACTTATAGGATATAATGAATCAAAGAAAAAAAAAACTATAAAGTTCTTAAAATGAAATCTTAAGAATAGTACAATGTGTCAAAAAAATGCGACAAGTTTTTAGAGAATCTTAATTTCTTTTCACCTACTTTTGCTTTTCAATTTCTGTCTCATAATGCCTAAGGACTTGTGTCCAAGCGGCATCTTGAGCAGATTTAAGTCTCTCGGTCATAGAGGTCTTGTGTTCAATAACCCTACCGACTAGAATTGATATTAGGTGGTTAGGAATTTCAAAAAAAATGAAAATTGTCTCGTAATAGGTTTCATGCCCCTTTTTATCTTTTATTCAAATGGTCTTAATAGTTCTCTTCATGCACGTGTGAAATAACCCTTGCAATGAATGGATCCTTGGGGGAGCATTAAAAATTTATTGACATAAAGTAAATGAGAATCATCTCTTCCTTATTAAGCATTATATAGAATAAATGAGAAAAATCTCTTTCTTATCAAGCATTATAAAAATTAGGTTAATTTAACTGCCTACCCTAAGGTTTAGACAAGTCATATTGTCTCCTATGTTTTGACTGATTACATCTCACTGGCCCTTTTTATCAACCTATTTTTAAAGCAAAATGTATATTTTACTCCAAAGATATTAAAACAACTAATTCAGTATTCAAGTTTTGAATTGACAAAAATTTTGGGTAGTATAGTCATTATTTCATGTAAATAAAGGTTACAAAAGGGCAACAAAGGAAATGAAACCAAACATAAAGGAGTGATAAAACTTATCCGAACCTCAGAGATGGACAGTGAAATTCCCCCTGAAAAAAATCTTCAACTTTTGGAAAGATAAATTTAATTGTCTTGATTGTATATATCAAGGTTATTCCAAAATCTTAACTTTTTCTTGTCGTACTTATCGAGTTAGAAGTCATATATAAACCTAACCTACTATTAGTTTTTGCTCAAAAGTTTTTTGCTCAAAAGTCGTTACATGTTTCTTCCTCGAAAACTTCTTCATACCATGAAACCCATTCCGAATCACCTCATTGTCTATTGTGTTATATTTCTCATTCTTTTAATCTCCAACGAATGTAAGCTTATATTTCTCCATATCCAAATGTTTACACACACGTGCGCAAGACACACAAACACACATGCACATGTATGTGTGTGTGTGTGGTATATGTATATCTATATTTCTAATATTTATATTTATATGCATATGTATATATATATTTATATTTATATTTATATGTATATGAAAGGTCCCGTTTGCTTAGATCAAGTTAAAGGTTAGGCGGTTAAGGTTTGACACTGAGGTGAAATCTTAGCCGTCGAGAGTTAACCGGTTTTTAAAGATAGGAGTTAAATGTGCGGCGGAATAAAAGTGTTTGAAATAATGTAAAGACAAGTGAATAGTGTTTGTGTGTGATATGTGTGTGTGTGTTGTGTGATAATACCAATTGAACACAAGGAATTTTAAGGTGGTTCATAGTTCACTCCTCCTACGTCCACCCTCACTGTCAACCTTGACAAGTGAGATCAATCCACTTAAATCTAGTTCCCGTTAAGATTTACAAAGGATTGGATAGGCAAGTTCCTTGAACTTCCTCTTCCTAATAAGTACATGGTCTATTAGGGATCAAGCTCTACACCGAGCAATTCACACTACCCACTTAAAGTCGGCCTTTAAGGGGTTCTTACAATTCAGCTTTATACACCCGAGATCGTTACAAGTGTCTTAATGTTGTTTTGATTATTGGTTGCGGGTGTCGAGAAGGTTTGGATGCAAGGTTGTAGAAGTTGTGTGTTGAGGGGCTAAATCTTCGCCTTGGAGAGTTCCTTTTATAGGCTTGGAAATAGCCGTTGGAGGAGACAAGGAGACAAGGGAGTAAATGCATGTTGGAGATGCATTTAGAGCCTTTGTTGACTGGAGAATAAAATAGTGGAATCTCGCAACCGTGCACGTGATCTTCATGGAGATGAGCTGGCAACATCTGTATGGAGAGATTTGGACAAGGCACATCTTGGTCATCACAGGATTTCTTCATTGCTGTTGAAGTTGAAGATCATAGCTGTTGAGGAATGCAACCTTTGCTGTGAGAGAACCTTAGCTGTCAGAGCTAAGTTCTGATGTAGAAGGTTTAGGCATTATGTAATACATCATACTACACATGTAATTAGATACATTAATGTGCAAGAGAGGTTTTGAGTGATATCCATGTAGGTTTGATTGAATCATAGCTGTCCAGTTGATATAGACAGAGGTGCAGTTTGAGTTTGAGGTCTTGGCTGTCCAAGGTCATATGTTATCTTGGCTGTCAGATAACATATGATATATTTCTTTGTCAAAACCTTTTATAACTATGTGGCTTACATAGTTAGGTCCTAACAATTTCCCCCTTTTTGGCAAAGTAATATATCTAATAAAGATATAACCTGCAAGATACTCAAGAATGAATATACCAATGAAGATGAGAACAATCTTCTTGATTCAATCAACTGAGTCTTAAAACAAAACATATTATCCAAAATAAACAATGTTTTAAATGCATGAAATAAGGTAGGGATTAAAAAAGGACTTATCCAAAAAGACATAAAATTTTCTTAAGAAAATTCATCTCTTTCTCTTCTAGCTGCAAGGATCTCTTCTCTTTCTGCAAGTAGGACTCTCTTCATCTTGTCCTCAACACCTCTGTAGTACATCTCATTGTTCCATTCCCAGCTCATTTCATCATCATAGGTGAAGGTTTGGTTTTGCCTTTCCTTGAGAACAGCTTTGGGCAAGGGCTCTTCATCTTTTCTTAATCTCATGGTACCCCATAAGGGAGCCTTCTTTGGTTTTGAGCTTTGACCCCTTGTACCTGCAAATAGGTTAGAAAAGAAGGGGTTTGATTGAAGAGAGAAGGGTTGATGAGTTTGATGTAGAGGTGGATCAGTTGAGACAAAGTGAGAACAAGAGAGGCCGAGAGTTGATGCCGTTTCACCACATAGAGCACTATCTTCATCATCACTTGACACAATCACATTTGGAGCAGACCAGAGGCTCTCTTTCCCAGTTCACAGCCTTCTTCATCAGCATTCAATGGCCTTTCCTTTGGAGGACTTCTTCTCGTATTTAGACACAGTTGAGACTTCCAAAATATGTCTCATCTTGGTTATCATTGACCTTGTAAACCTTTGCATGTCTGTGATGGTTACATGATATGGGGGTACAAAAGTGGAAGGATTAAAGCTTGGGGGAAGGTTGGATTGGAGAGATCTTGAGTTTAGGGGGATGAAGGAAGAAGATACTGGAGATGAAGGGGGAAACATAGCTGTCAGACTGGGTTTTGCAATGACAGCCATGATGATGGATTTATTTAGGCAAATCCTCCAGTACATTTCTTTGGCAAGCTCAACACAAAGGGAATACACCAGGGATGAAGGCATATAGATGCATTCATTGATATCTGAAGAGAGAAATTGGGAGAACAGTATTTCCCAATCAATAATGGTGGTAATGTCCATGAAATTTGGTAGTAAGGGAGCCTTGTGAAAGAAGGAGTTGGGGAGAGCTTTTCTGTACTTTTTCCATTCCTCATGGGAAAACATTATGAGGCCACATCTATTCCTTGCATGAATCATAATTGAATTTTTGCTTAATGTACCAAGGATTGGAGACTAGGTGAGGATTAGCAACTTTCAGAAAATGAGAAATATCTTTCAATCTTTGGTGGGCAGCCATGATAGAGGGGAAGGAAAAGTCAATTTCACAATCCAAAATCCAAGGTTCACAAGTAGGAAGGATTTCAAATTCGGGGGGATCAACAGCTTTCTTGGTTTTGATCGTGCTCACTAGGATTAAACCGGGATTCTAGATCGGAGTTGGGGTTCTGGTTCAAGATCGTGTTGGGGCTCGATATCTTGGGTAACAACATGATGTTCTTGAGTTTGAATAGGTTCAACAAACATGGATTGATGTTCGTGTTCAAGAGTAGGTTCAAAGTGTGTATGCTTGCTTTCTTGGCCAAGTCTCCGTGTTTGATAAGTTCTAAGGCTTTTTGGGTTTCTTCCTCCGTTAGCACTTGTCTTAAGTACAGTGGTAACGGCAGGACAAGCTTGGGATATTCTAAGGATAGTCCTTCAAGCTTTGAAGATGTTTTCAGGGATGGGGGAAGGATCCGAGGGACTATCGAGAGGGTGTTTCTTGACCGGAGATAGGGATAGCCGTTTAATAGGTGACAAAGGACTTTTATTCCCCTACCGTAGGCTCATCCTTTTCGTAGCTAGAGCTATTCCCCCTATCTTTTCAACACTTGGCTCATTTGGACTGATGTTAGAGGGATTAAGATTTAGGATGCCTTGAGCCACAGAGTCATGAGGTGAGCTAGATTGGTCTTTGGATGAGGAGGGTTGAGGAGTGGTTGGCTTCAACTTTTTGGATGGGGGAGCATCTTTATCTATTTTTCTCTTCCTAGAGAAAGTACTGAGAGTAGGAGAAGGCTTAGAAGTTACTCTTGGATGGGGTTTCAAAGCACTTAAGACAACCTTAGTTTCGCCAGAGATGAAGCTTCCATGGTCAGCCCTGCATGATCATCCAACCTTAGCCGTCCTTACTTCCATTAGTGACTCAAGCGAACAAAGCTCTTCTCATATCTTCATCAAACTCATCACCTTGAGCTTCACCAAGATACACTTCATCGTAGATTTCTTCCTCTTCACCATCATACTCATCAATGTCCTTAAAACAGTGATCTCGACCGAGTATCTTCACCGTCGCCTTGCTCCTCGCCTACCATTTTCCCTTTGTCGCTTCTTGAGCACTTTCTTGCTCAACAAAGGCCTATCTCTTCTTGAATTTGCTTTCCTTTGCTAAGCTTCCGTCCCTTTCCAGTTCTCTTCATCTTGGCTAGGCTTTTTCTTCTTCTTTTGATTTTGGTTGGTGAAGTCTCTTGAGCTCTTTCTTTTATGACAACACCTTTGTCATGCTTTTTCTTGGATCTTTTGTCATTCACCATGCTTACCAATCCCTGCCATATCTTTATATCCATCTCAGTTTTCTTTTTCAATCTTTGAGAGGCTTCATCAAAATTCTCAGAGCTGTCCCCAAGCTCTAATTTCTTCTTGCCCTTTAGTTTGAAGGTGCCTCAAGTTGAAGCTTACGGTTGGTACTAGAGATGCAGACACAAGCCACTCATCCTTTAGGGGAGGATTCAACCTTGGAATAAGGTAATGGAGAATTCCACTCATGAATCTGAAATTGTTCATCCTTGGGTTTTGTTTCTTGAATTTCCAAGGAGAGGGAGATATGGCTAATTGATAGTTGTGAAGCAAGGCAACACTCCAGTTAACTTCTTTGGTTATCAAACTTAGGGCTTGCTTTCATTCATTAGGACTTATTTGGTCAAATGATGACTGCTTTCCATCGAACCCTTTGATCACAACATCCATTAGGGTTGATTTGAACAAATCAAGGTCCTTCTTTTTGATTGGTTTGTCCTGAACCAATTGAAAATTGCAACTTGGTTTGTCAAAGAACCTTTTGTAGAATGGTTCTAGGTTGTTGTCCTTCCTATTCCAGAGATTTGAAACACCATTGCTTTTGATAGGAATGTTGTAGACCTTGGACACAACTTTGGGGGTCACATTGATTTCAGTTCCTTCAATGGTGGTTTTGATTGCCCCAGTTGATTGTCTTTCTCCTTTCATAAAGATTTCTCTGCACAGCTTCTCATAAATTGGAGGTTGAGCTTCCATCATATTGCAGAGATGATTGGATTCCAAGAGTTCTTTGATGAGAGATCCAACATCGTGCTCATAAAACTCAGGTTTGATGAAGTATCCATGGGATTCAGGGTAAGACATGGTTGTTTTTAGGACAGAAGGATTTTAGGGTTTACGAGACAAAACAGAGGGAATCAGATAAAGAATTTGGAAGAGAGAATGGTGATTGTTAACTGAGGGATTAGTTCGCAAGGTTAAATGATAGTTAAAAGAGGGAATTTGTGTTTGTTTAAACGGCTAATACGTGGGTTAGTGTAACGGTTACTAGATAGCATTTAAGATAGTGACTGTTCATGAATAGTGATTCTTGTCCCACTACTCATTACATGTACAATAACTCCCCATAAAACAAGGGAGTTATTTCCGTACACAGAGACGAAATTTCAGAGGGAATAAACAGAGAAATTAATGGATATTTGTTAGTGGCAAGTTCCAAACACTTCCTCGATTTGGCAAGAGCTAAATTCATAGCTGTCAGACTTAATTGCCACCTAAGTCTATTTTGAATGATCATTGCCACTAATATGACTGAAACTGAATTTGTCTATAAAAGGAAATGGTTCAGATGAATAAATTTACCAAATCCATTTCATTCATAAAGCAAATGGGAAGACTTGTTTCAATGTTTAGTCCTAGCAAAATGGCTAAGACAAAGAAAGAGACTTGTATTCCACAGTCCAAGAGTGGATGAGACAAGAGAGGAGAGATTTGAGAGAGAGTTTCTGTCATATAGGCTCCAAACTGCTATTGGTGTGGAGCAGGAGGTGGATCAAATACTAAAAGATGATCCCAATAAGGAGGAGGAGTTGAAGGAGAGAGAGATAAGAAGGAAGTGTTGGGAGGAGGAGAGACTGGCACTTTTGGAAGGTGAGGAAAATAGGTTGAGAGAGAGAACAAAAAGTAAGGGTAAGGCTAAGATGGTTGAAGGGGAATCCAGTGGTCTGACAGCTCAAAGTTAGGCTCAAGGAAGGAGAGAGAAGGAGAGTCAAGCAAACCAGTTAAGGACAATGTGGAAAGGGTTTATACCTTGGGGGAACTAGTGAAGCTTGACAGTGATGAAAGGATTAAGGTTGACACACATATTGGTCAACCTGATTTCATAGCTGTCAAGGAATTCACAAATTGTCACCGAGGATTCTCTAACTCTTAGCCAAACAGTTCTTGAAGGAACTGGAGATAACTTTGCAGGAGTGCGAAGTTCTCCTTCCAAAGCCTATATGAAGTTGTTTTCCAATTCCTCAAGTGTTTGAGTCCAAATTCGGCTTTAAAATGGTGAGGAGGATGAAGGTCCTCCAATCTCGATCAAGCTATCATTGCACAAAGCAAACGTTAAATTCTTCAGTACCTTCGCTTTATCTCACCACTCAGCCGAGTATCCTCCCTATGATGCAAATTTTTTTTTTTTTGAAGAGTGGTGGCCTAGGAGGGTCTCGTCTCTTCTTTGCGGTTCTCAACCTCTCGCTATTGATCCATTTATGGAAAGGCACCCTGTTTGGTTGGAGAGGTATGGAGATATCAAAGAAAGTGCATATCAAGCTCCAGACATTATTTATAGTGATATAGGATATGGGGATGATTGCTTTCAGGATCAGCTATGGGATAAACGGGTGACGAGTCCTTAGGCTGTCAGAGGCTTTTCAGAGGTGATTGCTTAGATGAGAAGGAGGGTTGATGAAGCTTTTGGTAATATGGATTTAGGCTTGTTTTTATGGTGTTTGAATGTCTCGTAAGGTAGGAGTGAGATTTGTTTTGATGTGTAAGAGGTTTTTGAATTGAGAGAAAGGTTAGGCCGTCGGACTATGTTGTCGACGGTAGCCATATGAAATGGTTTGTTCTAATGAATAAGAGTTTTTCATTTTGGTAGATTAATCATGCCAGCATTGCTCTTAACATCTCAAATCTTTTCTCATCCATAGCTTTAGTTAGGATGTCGAGATACATTATTCTCAAGACACACTTTAGCAAGACTAATGTTTCCTTTTTCAACATGGTCTCTAATAAAGTGATGTCCGAACCTCAATATGTTTTGTCTTTGAGTGTTGGACGGGGTTTTCTCATCATGGCAATGGTACTTGAATTGTCACAAAAGATTGGAATGTTAGGCAGTACCAATTCCAAAGTCTTGTAATTGACTTTGAGGTAAAGAATTTGTGAACAACATCAAACCCAGCATGTATTCGGCCTCACTGTTGAGGTGGCTGCGAGGTTTGCTTTTTACTTGACCATGAAATGATTCTAGATCCAATGAATTGGCATCCACCACTTGTGGACTTTCTATCTAAGTTACACCCCGCATAATCGTAGTCATGAATCCAATTAAAGAAAATGGGGATTCAAAAGTAGGATACCATAATCCATAGTCAGGTTCCTTTGAGATATCTCAAAATTCTCTTGACGAGCAGAGAGATGAGACTCTTTGGGATTTGCCTGAAATCTCGGCACAAAGACGGGCACTAAACATAATGTCGGGTCTTGAAGGCTGTTACATAGAGAAGGGATCCAATGTAACTTCTATAAAGTGTTGGATTTACACTTTGGCCATCGGGATCGACGCATGAAGCTTGGTTGTGGTTGACAAATGGAGTTTTGGCGGAGGTGAAGCGGTTTTTGCATGTCAAACTTTTGATCATGTCTCTTGTGTATTTAGCTTGGTTAATGAATATCCCTTCCTCCATTTGCTTGACTTGAAGGCCCAAAAAGAAGGTAAGCTCACCAATCATGCTCATTTCGAACTGGTCCTTCATAATATTCCCAAATTTAGTGCACAAGTCCTCATTTGATGATCCAAAGATGATGTCATCAACATAGACTTGGATGAGCAACTGATCATCTCCATATTTTTTGATAAACAAATGTTATCAATATGGCCCTTGGTAAAACCTTTACCAAGAAGATATCTAGATAGGGTATCATACCAAGCTCTTGGTGCTTGTTTGAGCCCATATAATGCCTTGTCCAGTTTGTATACATGATCAGGGAACTTGGGATGCTCAAATCCAGGAGGTTGGGATACAAACACCTTTTCGTTTAGGACTCCATTTAGAAATGCACTCTTGACATCCATTTGAAACACTTTCATTTTCTTAAATGAAGCATAGGCAAGAAATAGCCTTATAGCTTCAAGTCTTGCAACAGGTGCAAAAGTCTCATCATAATCAATACCTTCTTCTTGTCTCAGTATCCTCGAGCAACCTGGAGCCTAGCTTTGTTTCTAACTACAACTCCCTCTTCATTCATCTTATTCCTAAAAACCCATCTTGTTCCAATAACAGTTTGGTTCTTTGGTTTAGGAACAAGCTTCCAAACTTTGTTTCTTTCAAATTGCTCCAATTCTTCCTCCATTGCTTCTATCCAGTCTGGGTCTTGAAGGGCTTCATTTATCTTTTTGGGTTCAATTTGGGAGATGAAGGCACTCATTAGAGAGTCAAGAACATGCATGTTAGGTGGTATGTCCATTTTGTGTATAGGTAGGTCTATATAGATGTTTTTGTTTGGAGGGATGATGTGGGTAATGATTTCAGGTTGAGGAATTGATTGAGAGGTGTTGTTGTCAGGTTGGATAGGGTCTTCTTCAAGGGGATTTTGATGATTGGATGAAGGAAGGCTGGTTGATGCATCATGGCTGTCAGATACACCTTTGCTGTTGAGAGAGGATTCATGGCTGTCAGGCAAAGTTGATTGATTATTTGAGTCTTTGGGCACTATATAAGGAAGGGAAGGTGAATCTTTTTCAGGAATGAGACATGAGGGATCATGAACAGGAGAAACCTCAGGTAGATTATCTGAATTTCCCACAGCTTCATCAAAATCACATAGCTCAGTGTGACTTTGGTCATTATTTTCATCAAAATCTACATGAATTGATTCCTCTACAACAAGTCTTCTTTTGTTGTAAACCCTATAGGCTTTGCTAGTGTTGGAGTATCCAAGGAAAATTCCTTCATCACTTTTTGAATCAAATTTGTCAAGATTGTTTTTCCCATTGTTGTGTATAAAGCATCTACTTCCAAATCCATGAAAGTATGAAATGGTTGGTGTTCTTCCATTCCAAAGTTCATAGGGAGTCTTGGAGTGAAACTTGTTGATGAGAGTCTTGTTCTGCACATAGACAGCAGTGGTTACTGCTTCACCCCAAAAATATTTAGGAAGGTTGTGCTCTGACAGCATAGACCTTCTTTGCCTCACAAATTGTTCTATTTTTTTTTCTTTACGCAACTCCATTTTGCTGAGGAGTTCTAGGAGCAGAAAAATTGTGCTCAATCCCTTTTTGATCACAGTATTCTTCAACACCAGTGTTCTCAAATTCCTTACCATGATCTGATCTAATTTTGATGATGGATAAACCCTTTTGGTTTTAAATTTTATTGAACAATTTGACAAGTTGCTCCAATGTATCTCTTTTAGATTCAAGAAGGATGATCCAAGTAAATCTAGTGTAGTCATCAACTACAACAAGAGAGTATCTCTTTCCACCAAGAGATCTGGTTCTAATAGGTCCAAAAAGGTCCATGTGGAGAAGTTGAAGAGGTTTAGAGGTATCTAATCTGGTTTTGGCAGAGAAGGAGGTTTTCTTTTGTTTTCCACATTGACAAGCTTTGCATAACTTGTCCTTTTTGAAGGGTATTTTGGGTAGGCCTTTTACTAGGTTGGAGTTGGCTAGTTTTGAGATACTTTTTAGGTTTAGGTGAGCCAATCTTTTTGTGCCATAACCAAGACATGTCGGATTGATTTGAAGGAGAGTAGGCAATGAGCATCCGAGGAATCCACAATTTCTAGGTTTAGACGGTAGAGATTGCCTTTTCTTATTCCGGTGAGGATTGATTTGTTGTTGACATCCTTGACGGTGCGGTGGTTCTTGGAACATACAACATGATATCCCTTATCACAAATCTGACTAAGGCTAATCAAATTGTGCTTGAGACCTTCTACATAAGACACATTTGTGAAGATGATGTCTTTAGTAACAAGGTTTCCTGATCCTTTGACTTTGGCTTGAGAGTTGTCACCAAAAGTTACATTTGGACCATTTTTAGGGACATATTGTTGTAACCACTCTTTGTTGAAAGTCATGTGCCTGCTGCATCCACTATCCAAGTACCAAATTCCTTTCCTAGGTTCCTACAAAACAGAAAAAAACATTTATGGTACCCTTTATTCTTTTGGGTCCAAAGGATTAGAATTTCTTTGGTACCCTAGCTTTGTTCATTGCTCTCTTTCCAAAGTACTGGTTTAGGGCATTATAATATCCCATGATTTGTAACATATAGGGAGTAGGAGTAATAGGTTGGGATTGGTTAAGGAATTGATTGGGAGAAAAGAATTGGTTTTGGTTATGAAACTGAGAATGGCTTGGAGAATGGTTTGAATGGGATGATCTGGGAGAGGTATTATGTTGGGCATGATTTCTTCCATTTGAGAATGGCCAGTTAGGTCTTTGGGGTTTGGCATATGAATGATGATTATAAAATCTTTGTTGTCTTGGAGACCTCTACTGTCCACTATATCTTTGCTGTCTAGGAGACCTCTGCTGTCCACCATGTTCTTTCTTTCTATGAGATCTCTGCTGTCCTTCAAGCCTTGTCTGGTTCTCCTTTACTTGCTCCTTGATTCCTTTCTTTTGCCAAATGTATTTACCTTTGCTTGCTTGTTTTCCTTTTCCTTTTGGCTGACTTGAGCTTGCTATATGAGTTTCATCAGTGTGATTAGGGCTGGCTTGACTTGTTTCATCATTGTGGCTTGATCCAGTTGAAGTTGTTTCATCATTGTGACTGGAGCAATCTTCATCCATTTTTCCTTTCTTTTTGAAGTCTTCCTTGGTTTGAATAGGATAGACATTTTCTTGGGTTTTGACATAGTTCATGCTTTCAAGAACCATTTTGTCAACAGCCCTTTCATCAGTAAGAGGGGTATATGTGTACGTAGTAGGATTGTTAGCTCCAATTCCTGATTTGTCACCTGGATGCCTTTGGTTATAGCTAAAGTGGGTTATGGCTTTTCCAGAGTTGTTCCAAGTTTCAAACTTCTTTCTGAAGAATTCATTTTCCTTTTCAAGGTTAATGTTGGTTTGATTGGTTTCTAGAAGTTTGGAATTCATAGCTGTCAGCTCTTCATTGGCTTTTTCAAGCATAAGGTTCTGGACTTTCAGTCCTTGGTTGGCTCTTTCAAGGTTGTCAATGGTTTTACTTTGGGATAAATTGCCAGTGAGCAATGAAGCAAAGCCAGTTTGGTGTCTTTTTATTTGAATTAAAAGAGTACTAACTAATTGTTTAAATTCTTCATTATTTAGGGTATTAAATTGAGGTACCTGTTTTAATTCTTCAGCAACAGCTAAGGCCTCAAGATCTTCTTCATTGTCAGAGTCTTCATCATCCTTAGCCATTAAGCATATCATTGCTTCTTCCCCTTCACTTTCAGAGTCACTGAATTCACATTCCTCATCACTAAATTTTGATGAGTCAGCAATCAGTACTTGCTCTTTGTTCTTCTCATTCTTCTTCTTTGTGCAATTGTAGCAGTTGCATCTTGAACTGTGTATAATCTCCTTAGAGTATGAGAACTTCTTGGCTGTCTGATTTTCCCTAGGTCTCCTTGGTTCAGGGCAATCAGAGGAGTAATGTCCAAGCTTTTTACAGTTGAAACATTCAACTTTCTTTTTGGGATTTTCTTGATCAGAAGTGGATGGGCTATAATTGCAATATTCAATGCCCTTGACTAAAGGTGGTTGTCATAATTTTCATGTTTTATGGAACAATGTTTTCCTCCTTTCCTGTAGACAAACATGGCTTGGTTGGCTTTCTTTCCAATTGCAATTCCATGTAGCTGATGAAATTCTCCTGTGTGAACACAAGGCATGGCTGGTATTTCTCCATTTGCAATTCCAAGTTCACTGATGATAAACATGGGGAACTTGGAGGGATCTTTGTGTAACTTTTGCAACTTTCCTCTCTTGACACTTTAGACCATTTAACATTGTCCCGTTAAATGATCAATCTTCATCAAAACACAATGTTAGGACCTAACAATTTCCCCCTTTTTGGTGAATGATTGGTCATTTTAAACTCTTAATGGCTTGCTTCAAAACACCATAAGCAAAAAGAGATGACAGGGTAAATTTTGCTCTTTAAGAAAATTTGAGCAGAATTTTTGTCAACTTCACGGGTTTTTCTGTGTTGACACAACAAGGTTCAGGGTGTGAGGCTATAATTTTTGGAGAGGTATATGAGTGTATAAATGTTTGATATCAAAGGGTTTGATGTCAAGGGTACGCCATGAAGGGGTTTGTTGCCAAGGGGTTTGAAGGGCTTGTTTGCTTGGACAGCTAAGATTCTTAGCTGTCAGATATTCTGAAGGTCCTGTTTGCTTAGATCAAGTTAAAGGTTAGGCAGTTAAGGTTTGACAGCTGAGGTGAAATCTTAGCTGTCAGAGGTTAACTGGTTTTTAAAGATAGGAGTTAAATGTGCAGCGGAATAAAAGTGTTTGAAATAATGTAAAGACAAGTGAATAGTGTTTGTGTGTGATATGTGTGTGTGTGTTGTGTGATAATACCAATTGAACACAAGGAATTTTAAGGTGGTTCAGAGTTCACTCCTCCTACGTCCACCCTCACTGTCAACCTTGACAAGTGAGATCAATCCACTTAAATCTAGTTCCCGTTAAGATTTACAAAGGATTGGATAGGCAAGTTCCTTGAACTTCCTCTTCCTAATAAGTACAGTCTATTAGGGATCAAGCTCTACACTGAGCAATTCACACTACCCACTTAAAGTCAGTCTTAAGGGGTTCTTACAATTCAGTTTATACACCTGAGATCAGTTACAAGTGTCTTAATGTTGTTTTGATTATTGGTTGAAGGTTGAGAAGGTTTGGATGCAAGGTTGTAGAAGTTGTGTGTTGAGGGGCTATAGGTTCTCTCAAAGGACTTCTTGTGTGCTCTCAAGGTGTTTCTGACAGCCATGGATATGAGGCTTGGTAGATCTCCTTGGGAAAGGTTATTTGAGGGAAGATTTACTTTTTGGAGAGAGAGAAGAACCATAGAATCAATGTCTTGTTGGGTAATAGGTTTTTGAGTGGTTTCTTGGGCAGCTAAGGCAAGGGTTTGTGAAATGGAAGGAACAGGTTGAAGTTTTATCATTCCTTCTAGTTCATAGGCTTCAAGTTTACCAAAGTATTGCTCAACAGTCATGGTGCTCCATTCTGAGCCTTCTCTTATTGGCAGGGCTACCTTCTCATATTCTTGAGGAAGGTTGGAGTATATTTTGAGACACAGATCTTGATTCTCAAAGGTTTTACCATGATCAGCAATGGATCTTACCAATTCTTCAAACCTTGGTTTTGCAGCACTTACTTTCTCACCAGGGTAGAACTTGAAGTTGTCAAGTTGTCTAAGGAGGTTGTATAGGTTTTGTGTTCTAACACTAGTGTGTTTTTGGAACTTGGTATGAATGAGTTCCCAAGCAGCCTTTGCACTTGGTACCTTGGCAATTTCTTGGGCAAGAGAGTCATTAACACTCTTTTGGAGTATGTTTTTGACTTTAAGGTTGGCACTAACAAGTTGCCTTTCTGAATCTGTCCACAATTCTGGGGATTTGACTTTGCTAGGTCCACCATTTGTATCAACAGATACAGGATATATGACTTCATTTTCAAGGGCATACCAATTCCAGATACTATTAGCATCAAGGTAGGTTTTGATTTTTGAGGCATAAATTTCAAATGATCCACAATCATCAATGTGGGGAATGTCTTTCTTATTATTTCTTCTTGGTTGAGGCATGGTGGGTTGGTAGTTGATCCTTCACAAGTTGTTAGACTTTTATGTGTGAAGACAAGCTCTGATACCAATTGAAAGGTCCTGTTTGCTTAGATCAAGTTAAAGGTTAGGCAGTTAAGGTTTGACAGCTGAGGTGAAATCTTAGCTGTCAGAGGTTAACTGGTTTTTAAAGATAGGAGTTAAATGTGCAGCGGAATAAAAGTGTTTGAAATAATGTAAAGACAAGTGAATAGTGTTTGTGTGTGATATGTGTGTGTGTGTTGTGTGATAATACCAATTGAACACAAGGAATTTTAAGGTGGTTCAGAGTTCACTCCTCCTACGTCCACCCTCACTGTCAACCTTGACAAGTGAGAACAATCCACTTAAATCTAGTTCCCGTTAAGATTTACAAAGGATTGGATAGGCAAGTTCCTTGAACTTCCTCTTCCTAATAAGTACAGTCTATTAGGGATCAAGCTCTACACTGAGCAATTCACACTACCCACTTAAAGTCAGTCTTAAGGGGTTCTTACAATTCAGTTTATACACCTGAGATCAGTTACAAGTGTCTTAATGTTGTTTTGATTATTGGTTGCAGGTTGAGAAGGTTTGGATGCAAGGTTGTAGAAGTTGTGTGTTGAGGGGCTAAATCTTCAGTCTTGGAGAGTTCCTTTTTATAGGCTTGGAAATAGCCGTTGGAGGAGACAAGGAGACAAGGGAGTAAATGCATGTTGGAGATGCATTTAGAGCCTTTGTTGACTGGAGAATAAAATAGCTGGAATCTGCAAACAGGCACGTGATCTTCATGGAGATGAGCTGGCAACATATGTATGGAGAGATTTGGACAAGGCACATCTTGGTCATCACAAGATTTCTTCATTGCTGTTGAAGTTGAAGATCATAGCTGTTGAGGAATGCAACCTTTGCTGTGAGAGAACCTTAGCTGTCAGAGCTAAGTTCTGATGTAGAAGGTTTAGGCATTATGTAATACATCATACTACACATGTAATTAGATACATTAATGTGCAAGAGAGGTTTTGAGTGATATCCATGTAGGTTTGATTGAATCATAGCTGTCCAGTTGATATAGACAGAGGTGCAGTTTGAGTTTGAGGTCTTGGCTGTCCAAGGTCATATGTTATCTTGGCTGTCAGATAACATATGATATATTTCTTTGTCAAAACCTTTTATAACTATGTGGCTTACATAGTTAGGTCCTAACAGTATATATATATTTGTATTTCTTATGTCGTGTTGCACTCCCTTCATCTCTCAATTTGTTTTAAAATTATCGTTTTTGGGAAAGTTATCTCCTAAAATGTTGTCACAAAAATACTTGACAAAATGTATAGGTTTCTAAAACTCGTTATAAGCAATAATAACTTTAATATGTTGGAAAAAATTAAAGTCACAATAGGCAATTGAGATTTTTGTTTTTGTTTTTCCCGAAATTTGATCAGTTTTGGGAAAAATTCAAGTCCATATTTGATGCATTTTTAATATTTTTTGAACGTGTCTTTTTGGGAGATATATTTTCATAATTGTCACTCTAAGAAAAATCTCCTTTCTATATATATATATATATATATATATATATATATATATATATATATATATATATATATATATAATTCTAGCTCTCTATACCGAGTTTCCATTTTGATCTCGTGGAACCCAAATGATGATGATATTTAGTGGTATTTTTTAAATTATTATGTAGGAATAAATTTACATTAATTTAAAGTGTTGATACGCAACAAATATTAGTATTCATTTCCTTGATATTAGATATATAATAATTAAATCTATGTATATTAATTAGGGAATAGAATTGTCAATCTTAAATATGTGTTAATGCTAAGATAAAGTGCTTTGGCAATTAAAAAAATGGTTAAACTAATCTATGTTCGAATGTGAAAAATTATGTCGGTGAAAGTATATAATGAATATTTAATTTTTTTGTGAAAATAAAGAAAAATTACTATTGGTCATATTTATTTATTAATTACTTTTACTTTTACAGGCAGGAGTGCAAGAGATAGACTTGAACTTGTGACTATGCATGATGTAAACATAGATCGGGAACGTCCAGAATATTGCTTTAATAAATAAGGGACAAGTCTATATTGTTGTTGTAAATACATGCCATGGTGTTATGATAACTATAACCAATGTAGAGCCTTCTGTCCCGGTTTATTTCCTTGTAATCCACCACATAAGCCAAGTGTTTGATTATTAACATAATGTCAAATTCATTGGAATGATAATAATATATGTCAATCTTATAATATTTGGAATTATTACCATTCTTTATATATATATTTTTTTTGTTTGGTAAATTATTTTTTTAGGGAGAAACCGTCCTTCTTGGTAAGATTATAAGATCAGCAAGAAGAATTGTTATTGATAATTCATTTTATCATTATGAGGTTACATGTTGTCACTTAATTTTTTCAATTTACTATCATGTGATTTATATATTAAATTGTCTAGAAACATATCGATTTAGTTAGCTCACTTTCGAACTATGCATCTCTTCTCGTATATTAAAATTACAACTGGATTAAAATTACAGCCCCAGTGGTGCCGTACATAAACCACATAGTCTAAAAATTGCATGGTATGCATATCACGGGGTAGCAAACTTATAAAACTATAGAGGGCGAATTGCATTTTATGCTCCAAAGTTTAAAGGTGTTCACAATGTAGGCCAGTTCATTCACAATTATAAACTTAGACCCCAAAATGTCAATCATTTTTTGTCATGTTAGGTTTTTAACCAGTTTTATTAGGAAACTCCGTCAAATGATCACATACAAATCTCATGCATTTAACGAGGGATGTTTTTAACAAGGATTTTTTCATTGTTTTTGATGCATATTGAATGAAAATGAGTACCTTAATTAGAAAAACAAATGATATTTACTTTAAATATTTAGAAATGCAAAAAAATTTACATTTTGAAAAAAAAAACACTATTTTATCACAATTTCTATTATTTGTTTTTTTCTTTTCGAAAGAAATAATAATCTATTTAAAAACCAATTTATATTATCAATATTGTTTATTAAAATTTATTTACATATGATTATGTTTTTTTAAGAATTTATATTTGATTATGTTAATAGTTATTTATATGTGATGGTGTTTAGCTAATTAAATTGTGAATTTTTTTTTCTTCTCATGAAACACAAATAAAAAGTATTTTATATAATTAAATGTAAAACAATATTATGCACAATCGTTGTATTTAATTTAAATGTACAAATCAACAATCATCATCTCTTTAAAACTCAAACCCCACCCACCATCTCCTCCTTAACCAACACCCGCCACCTTCCGTTCACCCACTACCAACTTCCATCTACCCACCACCACCCTTTACCACCACCAATCACCAATGTTAACCACCAATATCTTATCCATGTCGAAAGACTAAAGAGACCTTAAAAGATTTTCAAAAACATCATTCGTACTATATGACACGACACTTGCACGTGTTTATTTAAAGAAATTTTCTAACAAAACTAGTTAAAAACTCTAACATGACAAAAAATTAAAATTTGGAGTCTAAATTGATAATAGTTAAAAAAATAGGGTCTATGTTGTGAACACCCCCTAAATATGGGGCCCATAATGCAATTTCCCAAATTATTTATATAGGCTTCCAAGTAATATCTCAATGCATCATCTTTTTCACCTTTTTTCCTTAATTCTTTTGTCAAGCTCATTTCTGTATATTTTTCTATTATTTCAAAATTTAATTCAATACTACTTGTACCTAATTACCATTGACTTTTACATTTTCTTCTAACTTTTTTTGGAGTAACTCTTTTTTTCCATTACCATAAAAAAGCTATGTTAATATTTGTTATTATTGCAAAAATAATAAATAGTATCACATGTTAAATCTTTTTTTGGTACCCACTCAAAAAAAATATGGATCAATCATTACCCAAAATAAATGTCACATTTGACTTATAGGATATAATGAATCAAAGAAAAAAACAACTATAAAAGTTCTTAAAATGAAATCTTAAGAAAAGTACAATGTGTCAAAAAAATGCGACAAGTTTTTAGAGAATCTTAATTTCTTTTCACCTACTTTTGCTTTTCAATTTCTGTCTCATAATGCCTAAGGACTTGTGTCCAAGCGGCATCTTGAGCAGATTTAAGTCTCTCGGTCATAGAGGTCTTGTGTTCAATACCCCTGCCGGCTAGAATTGATATTAGGTGGTTAGGAATTTCAAAAAAAATAAAAATTGTCTCGTAATAGGTTTCATGCCCCTTTTAATCTTTTATTCAAATGGTCTTAATAGTATTCAAATGTTCTTAATAGTTCTCTTCATGCACGTGTGAAATAACCCTTGCAATGAATGGATCCTTGGGGGAGCATTAAAAATTTATTGACATAAAGTAAATGAGAATCATCTCTTCCTTATTAAGCATTATATAGAATAAATGAGAAAAATCTCATTCTTATCAAGCATTATAGAAATTAGGTTAATTTAACTGCCTACCCTAAGGTTTAGACAAGTCATATTGTCTCCTATGTTTTCACTGATTTTACTCCAAAGATATTAAAACAACTAATTCAGTATTCAAGTTTTGAATTGACAAAAATTTTGGGTAGTATAGTCATTATTTCATGTTAATAAAGGTTACAAAAGGGCAACAGTGAAATGAAACCAAACATAAAGGAGTGATAAAACCTTTCCGAACCTCAGAGATGGACAGTGAAATTCCCCCTGAAAAAAATCTTCAACTTTTGGAAAGATAAATTTAATTGTCTTGATTGTATATCAAGGTTATTCCAAAATCTTAACTTTTTCTTGTCGTACTTATTGAGTTAGAATTCATATATAAACCTAACCTGCTATTAGTTTTTGCTCAAAAGTCGTTACATGTTTCTTCCTCGAAAACTTCTTCATACCATGAAACCCATTTCGAATCACCTCATTGTCTATTGTGTTATATTTCTCATTCTTTTAATCTCCAACGAATGTAAGCTTATATTTCTCCATATCCAAATGTTTACACACACGTGCGCACACACAAACACACATGCACATGTATGTGTGTGTGTGGTATATGTATATCTATATTTCTAATATTTATATTTATATTTATATGTATATATATATTTATATTTATATTTATATGTATATATATATTTGTATTTCTTATGTCGTGTTGCACTCCCTTCATCTCTCAATTTGTTTTAAAACTATCGTTTTTGGGAAAGTTATCTCCTAAAATGTTGTCACAAAAATACTTGCCAAAATGTATAGGTTTCTAAAACTCGTTATAAGCAATAATAAGTTTAATATGTTGGAAAAAATTAAAGTCACAATAGGCAATTGAGATTTCTGTTTTTGTTTTTTTCCCGAAATTTGATCAGTTTTGGGAAAAATTCAAGTCCACATTTGATACATTTTTAATATTTTTTGAACGTGTCTTTTTGGGAGATATTTTTTTTCATAATTGTCACTCTAATAAAAATCTCCTTTCTATATATATATATATATATATATATATATATATATCATTCTAGCTCTCTATACCGAGTTTCCATTTTGATCTCGTGGAACCCAAATGATGATGATATTTAGTGGTATTTTTTAAATTATTATGTAGGAATATATTTACATTAATTTAAAGTGTTGATACGCAACAAATATTAGTATTCATTTCGTTGTTATTATATATATAATAATTAAATCTATGTATATTAATTAGGGAATAGAATTGTCAATCTTAAATATGTGTTAATGCTAAGATAAAGTGCTTTGGCAATTAAAAAAATGGTTAGACTAATCTATGTTCGAATGTGAAAAATTATGTCGGTGAAAGTATATAATGAATATTTAAATTTTTTGTGAAAATAAAGAAAAATTACTATTGGTCATATTTATTTATTAATTACTTTTACATTTACAGGCAGTAGTGCAAGAGATAGACTTGAACCTGTGACTATGCATGATGTAAACATAGATCGGGAACGTCCAGAATATTGCTTTAATAAACAAGGGACAAGTCTATATTGTTGTTGTAAATACATGCCATGGTGTTATGATAACTATAACCAATGTAGAGCCTTCTGTCCCGGTTTATTTCCTTGTAATCCACCACATAAGCCAAATGTTTGATTATTAACATAATGCCAAATTCATTGGAATGATAATAATATATGTCAATCTTATAATATTTGGAATTATTACCATTCATTATATATATTTTTTTTGTTTGGTAAATTATTTTTTTAGGGAGAAACCGTCCTTCTTTGTAAGATTATACGATCAGCAAGAAGAATTGTTATTGATAATTCATTTTATCATTATGAGGTTACATGTTGTCACTTATTTTTATCAATTTACTATCATGTGATTTATATATTAAATTGTCTAAAAATATATCGATTTAGTTAGCTCACTTTCGAACTATGCATCTCTTCTCGTATATTAAAATTACAACTGGATTAAAATTACAGCCCCAGTGGTGCCGTACATAATCCACATAGTCTAAAAATTGCATGGTATGCATATCACGGGGTAGCAAACTTATAAAACTATAGAGGGCGAATTGCATTTTATGCTCCAAAGTTTAGAGGTGTTCACAATGTAGGCCAGTTCATTCACAATTATAAACTTAGACCCCAAAATGTCAATCATTTTTTTGTCATGTTAGGTTTTTAACTAGTTTTATTAGGAAACTCCATCAAATGATCACATACAAATCTCATGCATTTAACGAGGGATCTTTTTAACAAGGATTTTTTCATTGTTTTTTATGCATATTGAATGAAAATGAGTACCTAAATTAGAAAAACAAATGATATTTACTTTAAATATTTAGAAATGCAATAAAAATTACATTTTGAAAAAAAACACTATTTTTATCACAATTTCTATTATTTGTTTTTTTCTTTTGGAAAGAAATAATAATCTATTTAAAAACCAATTTATATTATCAATATTGTTTATTAAAATTTATTTACATATGATTATGTTTTTTTAAGAATTTATATTTGATTATGTTATTAGTTATTTATATGTGATGGTGTTTAGCTAATTAAATTGTGAATTTTTTTTCTTCTCATGAAACACAAATAAAAAGTATTTTATATAATTAAATGTAAAACAATATTATGCACAATCGTTGTATTTAATTTAAATGTACAAATCAACAATCATCATCTCTTTAAAACTCAAACCCCACCCACCATCTCCTCCTTAAACAACACCCGCCACTTTCCGTTCACCCACTACCAACTTCCATCTACCCACCACCACCCTTTACCACCACCAATCACCAATGTTAACCACCAATATCTTATCCATGTCGAAAGACTAAAGAGACCTTAAAAGATTTTCAAAAACATCATTCGTACTATATGACACGAGACTTGCACCTGTTTATTTAAAGAAATTTTCTAACAAACTAGTTAAAAACTCTAACATGACAAAAAGTTACAAATTTGGAGTCTAAATTGATAATAGTTAAAAAATAGGGTCTACGTTGTGAACACCCCCTAACTATGGGGAACATAATGCAATTTCCCAAATTATTTATATAGGCTTCCAAGTAATATCTCAATGCATCATCTTTTTCACCTTTTTTCCTTAATTCTTTTGTCAAGCTCATTTCTGTATATTTTTCTATTATTTCAAAATTTAATTCAATACTACTTGTAACTAATTACCATTGACTTTTACATTTTCTTCTAACTTTTTTTGGAGTAACTCTTTTTTTCCATTACCATAAAAAAGCTATGTTAATATTTGTTATTTTTGCAAAAATAATAAATAGTATCACATGTTAAATCTTTTTTTGGTACCCACTCAAAAAAAATATTGATCAATCATTACCCAAAATAAATGTCACATGACTTATAGGATATAATGAATCAAAGAAAAAAAAACTATAAAAGTTCTTAAAATGAAATCTTAAGAAAAGTACAATGTGTCAAAAAAATGCGACAAGTTTTTAGAGAATCTTAATTTCTTTTCACCTACTTTTGCTTTTCAATTTCTGTCTCATAATGCCTAAGGACTTGTGTCCAAGCGACATCTTGAGCAGATTTAAGTCTCTCGGTCATAGAGGTCTTGTGTCCAATACCCCTACGCGCTAGAATTGATATTAGGTGGTTAGGAATTTCAAAAAAAAAATAAAAATTGTCTCGTAATAGGTTTCATGCCCCTTTTTATCTTTTATTCAAATGGTCTTAATAGTATTCAAATGGTCTTAATAGTTCTCTTCATGCACGTGTGAAATAACCCTTGCAATGAATGGATCCTTGGGGAAGCATTAAAAATTTATTGACATAAAGTAAATGAGAATCATCTCTTCCTTATTAAGCATTATATAGAATAAATGAGAAAAATCTCTTTCTTATCAAGCATTATAAAAATTAGGTTAATTTAACTGCCTACCCTAAGGTTTAGACAAGTCATATTGTCTCCTATGTTTTGACTGATTACATCATACTGGCCCTTTTTATCAACCTATTTTTAAAGCAAAATGTATAGTTTACTCCAAAGATATTAAAACAACTAATTCAGTATTCAAGTTTTGAATTGACAAAAATTTTGGGTAGTATAGTTATTATTTCATGTTAATAAAGGTTACAAAAGGGCAACAATGAAATGAAACCAAACATAAAGGAGTGATAAAACTTATCCGAACCTCAGAGAGAGATGGACAGTGAAATTCCCCCTGAAAAAATTTTTCAACTTTTGGAAAGATAAATTTAAGAGTAGGTCTCCTGAGAAACGCGTTTCTCCATAAGTTATGGAGAAACCCATTTTTCAAAAACTTCTGGATATCAGTCTCAAAGGTTCTGGATATCCAGAACCCTTTGATCATGATATCCAGAAGTTATGTTAGAATGGGACCAACACATACCAACTTTCTGGTCATGGCCTTCACTTGTTTCTGGATATACTTTTAAGCTGCTTTTACGGATATACTTTTTCTTGGTTTTACGGATATAGATTTGGGGTATGTGTTGGTCCCAATCTAACATAACTTACGGATATCCTTTCAAAAGGTTACGGATATCATGAACAAAGAGTTCTGGATATCCAGAACCTTTGAGACTGATATCCAGAAGTAACCATGGGCCAAGGTCATGGCCAATACAAAATTTCTGGATATCCTTTCAAAAGGTTCTGGATATCATGAACAAAGGATTCTGGATATCCAGAACCTTTGAGAGTGATATCCAGAAGTAACCATGGGCCAAGGTCATAGCCAATACAAAATTTCTGGATATCCTTTCAAAAGGTTCTGGATACCCGTTACCCGTTTCTCCCTAGATTTTGGCTAAATTTAATTGTCTTGATTGTATATATCAAGGTTATTCCAAAATCTTAACTTTTTCTTGTCATACTTATCGATTTAGAAGTCATATATAAACCTAACCTGCTATTAGTTTTTGCTCAAAAGTCGTTACATGTTTCTTCCTCGAAAACTTCTTCATACCATGAAACCCATTCCGAATCACCTCATTGTCTATTGTGTTATATTTCTCATTCTTTTAATCTCCAACGAATGTAAGCTTATATTTCTCCATATCCAAATGTTTACACACACGTGCGTACACACAAACACACATGCACATGTATGTGTGTGTGTGGTACATGTATATCTATATTTCTAATATTTATATTTATATGCATATGTATATATGTATATATATATATATATATATATATATATATATATATATATATATATATATATATATATATATATATATATATATATATATATTTATATTTATATGTATATATATATTTGTATTTCTTATGTCGTGTTGCACTCCCTTCATCTCTCAATTTGTTTTAAAATTATCGTTTTTGGGAAAGTTATCTCCTAAAATGTTGTCACAAAAATACTTGACAAAATGTATAGGTTTCTAAAACTCGTTATAAGCAATAATAACTTTAATATGTTGGAAAAAATTAAAGTCACAATAGGCAATTGAGATTTCTGTTTTTGTTTTTTCTCGAAATTTGATCAGTTTTGGGAAAAATTCAAGTCCATATTTGATGCATTTTTAATATTTTTTGAACGTGTCTTTTTGGGAGATATTTTTTCATAATTGTCACTCTAAGAAAAATCTCCTTTCTATATATATATATATATATATATATATATATATATATATATATATATATATATATATATATATATATATATATATATATATATATATATATATATATATATATATATATATATATATATATATATATATATATATATATATATATATCATTCTAGCTCTCTATACCGAGTTTCCATTTTGATCTCGTGGAACCCAAATGATGATGATATTTAGTGGTATTTTTTAAAGAGGCTTTGACCAATTAATCCTTCAGCCAAATAAAAACTACCTTTAAGGACTAACATTATCAAAACAACCAAAAAGTCCCTCAATTTTTTCTGGACCAAATTACCCCTCATACCCAGCTCTCTCGCGTGAAGCGTCTCTCGCGTGAAGCGTCCGTGACGCTGCCTCACCTACTTTCTTTCTCTCTCCTTTTCTATCTCTTTTTTTTTTCTTAAATTTTTAAAATGCAATATCTCAAAATCTAAAAGTCAAAAAAATTATCCGAAACCACTGTTTTAATCGCATCGCCAAAACGAATCAAACAAGTTTACTCATCATATATTTCAAATTTTATAAATAAAATAAAATTATTTTTCTTGCAACTTGGTTTTATCTGGAAAGTGAAATGGATGGGTACAATACTTCTACCTAAATTGGAACAATATCACTACTCATCAATAAATTCAAACCTCCAACAATCCAACTTCAAAAGAAGGTAACAAAATACAGAAAAGCCATGGCTACAACAAGAACAGAAACAACATTTACTGGAATGGCCTGAGAAACAACATTTATCTGGGAAGTACTAGCATGGTCTCCCACGTAAACAACAGGAACAAACCAACAGATCTTGTAAATTTCTTATTGTTGATGCTTTAAAATAGGACAACTTTTTTGGGACGGAGGTGGTATTTGATGAAGCATATATATAAACAGCTGACCCTAAAAAAGTCAGTTTGTCATCAAATAAGGCATTAAGAAGAAACATGCAATACCACGGTAAAGGAAACTGCCCACTGCAATAACAAATTTATCTAAAAACTTAACAGCAAGAGCTCCAACTCTTTACAGCAAAATCTGGTGCACTTACACTTTAATATTCACGTCCACTTTGCATGGATATCCCAAGTAATTATTCACATCAAAACCAACAAATGTGAAATAGATTTCCCAGTTGTTCTATGAAATAATGACATAAAAACAGTGAAATCTATCACACAGTTATGTACAATAACTGAGAAATTGACATCACAGTTCTAAATTGAGAAATTGACCTCACAGTTGTGTACAAACAATCATGAATAACAGATAAATAACGGGTAATACACACATACTAAGTAGAAAAACAATTGTGAAAGTGACCTCACAGTTCTCAGTTTAGAAAGGTCAAAAACCAAACCATTTCACATTCTTAAATAACTGTAAAATAGAACTCTCAGTTTTAGAAGTGTGAAAAACATTTCACAGTTACTCACATCAAAACCAACAAATGTGAAATAGATTTCACAGTTGTTCTATAAAAGAATGACATAAAAACAGTGAAATCTATCACACAGTTATGCACAATAGCTGAGAAAGTGACCTCACAATCATAACTGAGAAATTGACCTCACAGTTGTGCACAAATATTCATGGATAACAGATAAATAACGGATAAACCACACATACCAAGTAGCAAAATAACTGTGAAATTGACCTCACAGTTCTCAGTTTAGAAAGGTCTAAAACCAAACCATTCCACATTCTTAAAAAACTGTAAAACAAAACTCTCAGTTTTAGAAGTGTGAAAAACATTTCACAGTTATTCACATTACAACCAACAAATGTGAAATAGACCTCACAGTTGTTCTATAAAAGAATGACATAAAAACAGTGAAATCTATCACACAGTTATGTACAATAACTGAGAAAGTGACCTCACAGTTCTAAACTGAGAAATTGACCTCACAGTTGTGCACAATTTAGAGTTTAGTTAGTTTCACGTCGAAAGCTTTCCAAATCACTCCTAAACAACCAATGGATAGAACATGTGACCATGGAGGCACACGAATGTCACTCTCTCTCGAATATGCCAATAGAGTATTGAGTACACCGCTTTTGGCACCTTGTTTTATTTTTGTAGGCTACTTTTACCCATCCCTTTAAAAACAGAGTATCCAAACACAAGGCCTATATAAAAGCATATAGCTTATTGCTAACATCTTATAAGCATTTTCTCACTCTTTTCTAACACCCGATCATATAAAGAAAAGGAAAAATCTTATAGTTCATTTATCTATTGAAGAAGCATTTTGGCAAGAGGGCGTGCGTTATCATTACACTGGGAGTTGTAATTCGAGTGAAACATTAAACATTGCGATCCAAATGCCCAGCACAACCTAAACAAAACTGGAACGTTTTCAGTTCATCGATGTCTCAAGTAGGCCTCTTTCAGGGTGCAGTTGATTTATCAGAGAATTCTAGTCAGACTTGTATTGCAGAGCCTCAGGGTACCAAAGAGTCGATAAGGACCATAGCCTTCTTGAGTTGCTGGGGACCCTACCAGTGAGAGTCTATCAATCTCTTTTGTCTTACCTACAGGAGTCTCACATTAAAAAAGATCTCACTAACCATGCTGTCTACTCTGTCAATAAGGCAAACTTCTAAGCAATGTGATTTATTTATTTGTACATTGTTTACACCATAGTCAATTCGCCTCATAATAAACAAAGAAAATAATTCCAAACTCATACTCTACAATGAAAGAAGGAAATCTAATCCCATATTTAATCATTGAAACACTTGCAATCTATTCCTTAATTAACAAGCTGGAAGATAAATCATTAGAAGCACAAAGTTTAGTGTAAAAAAAAAAAACCTCTCATAGATTATCGGGCAATTGGAAGCTCTGGGAACCAAATATATGATGACTAGATCCATTTTGCACAAAGACAGCCACACCACATTTGCTGCTATTGAAACCTTCCCATAGAGAAAAATTAACAGTTCCGGTAACAGTTTTCTTGGGAGCAATGTCTTTGACAGAGCAAAGCTTCTCGAGCTTCCTAACGACATAATCATTGGCAATGACTCGCCCTTTGTTTGCACCATTTTGGCAGTCTGTCACCAAACCGGTCTCGTAAAGAGCCACCACTATATCTACTCCATAGTCATCCACCTTTGACCTTAAAGCTCCTGTTAGAGAAACTTGCAAGGACTCTGGTGTGGGTCTCTGGAATGTTGCCTGTTATAATGAAAACAGCACCAGTCATTAAGAACTTAGAATTTATTTTCTGAAATCAAGGTTGAGTTAATTTGCCGAAATGATTCAAATTGAAAACAACTTCTATGCATTAGCATCATCATCTTGAATTTATTTGAGGTACCACTTATATCAAATAAATTTCAACCCTTTAAGTAGCAAAATAACTCTGAATAACAGATAACTTAATAATTTTCTCTCAATTTCTTCAAAAATCAATACACACACACACACTTGTATCTCAATTTCTGTACCATTTAGTAGTTCATACAACAAGTTCCTAACCAAAATTAAATACTCAAGAGTTCTGATTGAATCCTTATAACAAAAAATTGATGAAATCCGAGAAATTCAAAATCAAATTGATGTACCTGGAAGCGAGATTGGTAATGTAGACAACGGAAGGAGTATTCTCCTGGAAAAAACGAACAGTAGCGAGCTCATCCGTCTGCAACTTCCGAGGAGTGGTGACCACAAAAGCGACGGCGGAGTCCACATCGGCAACGAAGATAGAGATGGACAAGGCAACGGAAGCGCAGACTACGAATATTGAGGCTAATACTTTATTGAATTTCAAACTTCCATCGTTGCTCCGACATGTCGTTCGGAGAGCGGCTGGAGCGATTAGAGAGAGAAGAGGAATTCGATTAGATTAGAGAGAGAAACGGAATTGCGATTAGAGAGAGAAAGAGCGGGGCAGTTTGGGTATTATGAATTTTTTTAAAAGTAGCAGGGGTTTATTGATAAAATGTATTTCAATCTATGGATTATAAGGTAAAATTTGAAATGTGGTGTTTTTTTTGATAAATTCCACCTTCTGATAGGGGTTTATCGGTAAAAATCCCTTTTTTAAATTATTATGTAGGAATAAATTTACATTAATTTAAAGTGTTGATACGCAACAAATATTAGTATTCATTTCCTTGATATTAGATATATAATAATTAAATCTATGTATATTAATTAGGGAATAGAATTGTCAATCTTAAATACTCCCTCCGTCCCGCTAATATTAGCACACTTTTCTTTTTGGGCGTCCCGCTAATATCCGCACACTCCCAAAAAGGAAACTTTATATTAATAAAATATTCACCCAACCCCACTCATTCTCTCTCCTACATTATTTTAATACTCACAACACCATTATAATTTATTACACCCTCCACTCATTCTCTCTCCACTCATTCTTTTACACTCACAACATTTTATTAAAATATCATATTTCTTAATTCTCGCGCAAACAGTGTTTGTGCTAATACTAATGGGACGGAGGGAGTATGTGTTAATGCTAAGTTAAAGTGCTTTGGCAATTAAAAAAATGGTTAGACTAATCTATGTTCGAATGTGAAAAATTATGTCGGTGAAAGTATATAATGAATATTTAAATTTTTTGTGAAAATAAAGAAAAATTACTATTGGTCATATTTATTTATTAATTACTTTTACTTTTACAGGCAGGAGTGCAAGAGATAGACTTGAACTTGTGACTATGCATGATGTAACATAGATCGGGAACGTCCAGAATATTGCTTTAATAAATAAGGGACAAGTCTATATTGTTGTTGTAAATACATGCCATGGTGTTATGATAACTATAACCAATGTAGAGCCTTCTGCCCCGGTTTATTTCCTTGTAATCCACCACATAAGCCAAGTGTTTGATTATTAACATAATGCCAAATTCATTGGAATGATAATAATATATGTCAATCTTATAATATTTGGAATTATTACCATTCTTTATATATATATATTTTTTTTGTTTGTTAAATTATTTTTTTAGGGAGAAACCGTCCTTCTTGGTAAGATTATAAGATCAGCAAGAAGAATTGTTATTGATAATTCATTTTATCATTATGAGGTTACATGTTGTCACTTAATTTTTTCAATTTGCTATCATGTGATTTATATATTAAATTGTCTAGAAACATATCGATTTAGTTAGCTCACTTTCGAACTATGCATCTCTTCTCGTATATTAAAATTACAACTGGATTAAAATTACAGCCCCAGTGGTGCCGTACATAAACCACATAGTCTAAAAATTGCATGGTATGCATATCACGGGGTAGCAAACTTATAAAACTATAGAGGGCGAATTGCATTTTATGCTCCAAAGTTTAAAGGTGTTCACAATGTAGGCCAGTTCATTCACAATTATAAATTTAGACCCCAAAATGTCAATCATTTTTTGTCATGTTAGGTTTTTAACCAGTTTTATTAGGAAACTCCGTCAAATGATCACATACAAATCTCATGCATTTAACGAGGGATGTTTTTAACAAGGATTTTTTCATTGTTTTTGATGCATATTGAATGAAAATGAGTACCTTAATTAGAAAAACAAATGATATTTACTTTAAATATTTAGAAATGCAAAAAAATTTACATTTTGAAAAAAAAAACACTATTTTTATCACAATTTCTATTATTTGTTTTTTTCTTTTCGAAAGAAATAATAATCTATTTAAAAACCAATTTATATTATCAATATTGTTTATTAAAATTTATTTACATATGATTATGTTTTTTTAAGAATTTATATTTGATTATGTTAATAGTTATTTATATGTGATGGTGTTTAGCTAATTAAATTGTGAATTTTTTTTTCTTCTCATGAAACACAAATAAAGTATTTTATATAATTAAATGTAAAACAATATTATGCACAATCGTTGTATTTTAATGTACAAATCAACAATCATCATCTCTTTAAAACTCAAACCCCACCCACTATCTCCTTCTTAACCAACACCCGCCACCTTCCGTTCACCCACTACCAACTTCCATCTACCCACCACCACCCTTTACCACCACCAATCACCAATGTTAACCACCAATATCTTATCCATGTCGAAAGACTAAAGAGACCTTAAAAGATTTTCAAAAACATCATTCGTACTATATGACACGACACTTGCACGTGTTTATTTAAAGAAATTTTCTAACAAAACTAGTTAAAAACTCTAACATGACAAAAAATTAAATTGGAGTCTAAATTGATAATAGTTAAAAAATAGGGTCTGTGTTGTGAACACCCCCTAACTATGGGGCCCATAATGCAATTTCCCAAATTATTTATATAGGCTTCCAAGTAATATCTCAATGCATCATCTTTTTCACCTTTTTTCCTTAATTCTTTTGTCAAGCTCATTTCTGTATATTTTTCTATTATTTCAAAATTTAATTCAATACTACTTGTACCTAATTACCATTGACTTTTACATTTTCTTCTAACTTTTTTTGGAGTAACTCTTTTTTTCCATTACCATTAAAAAAAGCTATGTTAATATTTGTTATTATTGCAAAAATAATAAATAGTATCACATGTTAAATCTTTTTTTGGTACCCACTCAAAAAAAATATGGATCAATCATTAGCCAAAATAAATGTCACATTTGACTTATAGGATATAATGAATCAAAGAAAAAAACAACTATAAAAGTTCTTAAAATGAAATCTTAAGAAAAGTACAATGTGTCAAAAAAATGCGACAAGTTTTTAGAGAATCTTAATTTCTTTTCACCTACTTTTGCTTTTCAATTTCTGTCTCATAATGCCTAAGGACTTGTGTCCAAGCGGCATCTTGAGCAGATTTAAGTCTCTCGGTCATAGAAGTCGTCTGTCTCATAATGCACCTTTTTATCTTTTATTCAAATGGTCTTAATAGTATTCAAATGTTCTTAATAGTTCTCTTCATGCACGTGTGAAATAACCCTTGCAATGAATGGATCCTTGGGGGAGCATTAAAAATTTATTGACATAAAGTAAATGAGAATCATCTCTTCCTTATTAAGCATTATATAGAATAAATGAGAAAAATCTCTTTCTTATCAAGCATTATAAAAATTATGTTAATTTAACTGCCTACCCTAAGGTTTAGACAAGTCATATTGTCTCCTATGTTTTCACTGATTACATATTTTACTCCAAAGATATTAAAACAACTAATTCAGTATTCAAGTTTTGAATTGACAAAAATTTTGGGTAGTATAGTCATTACTTCATGTTAATAAAGGTTACAAAAGGGCAACAGTGAAATGAAACCAAACATAAAGGAGTGATAAAACCTATCCGAACCTCAGAGATGGACAGTGAAATTCCCCCTGAAAAAAATCTTCAACTTTTGGAAAGATAAATTTAATTGTCTTGATTGTATATCAAGGTTATTCCAAAATCTTAACTTTTTCTTGTCGTACTTATTGAGTTAGAAGTCATATATAAACCTAACCTGCTATTAGTTTTTGCTCAAAAGTCGTTACATGTTTCTTCCTCGAAAACTTCTTCATACCATGAAACCCATTCCGAATCACCTCATTGTCTATTGTGTTATATTTCTCATTCTTTTAATCTCCAACGAATGTAAGCTTATATTTCTCCATATCCAAATGTTTACACACACGTGCGTACACACAAACACACATGCACATGTATGTGTGTGTGTGGTATATGTATATCTATATTTCTAATATTTATATTTATATGCATATGTATATATATATTTATATTTATATTTATATGTATATATATATTTGTATTTCTTATGTCGTGTTGCACTCCCTTCATCTCTCAATTTGTTTTAAAACTATCGTTTTTGGGAAAGTTATCTCCTAAAATGTTGTCACAAAAATACTTGCCAAAATGTATAGGTTTCTAAAACTCGTTATAAGCAATAATAACTTTAATATGTTGGAAAAAATTAAAGTCACAATAGGCAATTGAGATTTCTGCTTTTGTTTTTTTCCCGAAATTTGATCAGTTTTGGGAAAATTCAAGGCCATATTTGATGCATTTTTAATATTTTTTGAACGTGTCTTTTTGGGAGATATTTTTTTCATAATTGTCAATCTAATAAAAATCTCCTTTCTATATATATATATACATATATATATATATATATATATATATATATATATATATATATATATATATATATATATATATATATATATATATATATATATATATATATATATATATATATATACATATATATATATATCATTCTAGCTCTCTATACCGAGTTTCCATTTTGATCTCGTGGAACCCAAATGATGATGATATTTAGTGGTATTTTTTAAATTATTATGTAGGAATAAATTTACATTAATTTAAAGTGTTGATACGCAACAAATATTAGTATTCATTTCCTTGTTATTAGATATATAATAATTAAATCTATGTATATTAATTAGGGAATAGAATTGTCAATCTTAAATATGTGTTAATGCTAAGATAAAGTGCTTTGGCAATTAAAAAAATGGTTAGACTAATCTATGTTCGAATGTGAAAAATTATGTCGGTGAAAGTATATAATGTATATTTAATTTTTTTGTGAAAATAAAGAAAAATTACTATTGGTCATATTTATTTATTAATTACTTTTACTTTTACAGGCAGGAGTGCAAGAGATAGACTTGAACCTGTGACTATGCATGATGTAAACATTGATCGGGAACGTCCAGAATATTGCTTTAATAAACAAGGGACAAGTCTATATTGTTGTTGTAAATACATGCCATGGTGTTATGATAACTATAACCAATGTAGAGCCTTCTGTCCCGGTTTATTTCCTTGTAATCCACCACATAAGCCAAGTGTTTGATTATTAACATAATGCCAAATTCATTGGAATGATAATAATATATGTCAATCTTATAATATTTGGAATTATTACCATTCTTTATATATATATTTTTTTGTTTAGTAAATTATTTTTTTAGGGAGAAACCGTCCTTCTTGGTAAGATTATAAGATCAGCAAGAAGAATTGTTATTGATAATTCATTTTATCATTATGAGGTTACATGTTGTCACTTAATTTTTTCAATTTACTATCATGTGATTTATATATTAAATTGTCTAGAAACATATCGATTTAGTTAGCTCACTTTCGAACTATGCATCTCTTCTCGTATATTAAAATTACAACTGGATTAAAATTACAGCCCCAGTGGTGCCGTACATAATCCACATAGTCTAAAAATTGCATGGTATGCATATCACGGGGTAGCAAACTTATAAAACTATAGAGGGCGAATTGCATTTTATGCTCCAAAGTTTAGAGGTGTTCACAATGTAGGCCAGTTCATTCACAATTATAAACTTAGACCCCAAAATGTCAATCATTTTTTTGTCATGTTAGGTTTTTAACCAGTTTTATTAGGAAACTCCATCAAATGATCACATACAAATCTCATGCATTTAACGAGGGATCTTTTTAACAATGATTTTTTCATTGTTTTTGATGCATATTGAATGAAAATGAGTACCTAAATTAGAAAAACAAATGATATTTCCTTTAAATATTTAGAAATGCAAAAAAATTTACATTTTGAAAAAAAACACTATTTTATCACAATTTCTATTATTTGTTTTTTGCTTTTCGAAAGAAATAATAATCTATTTAAAAACCAATTTATATTATCAATATTGTTTATTAAAATTTATTTACATATGATTATGTTTTTTTAAGAATTTATATTTGATTATGTTAATAGTTATTTATATGTGATGGTGTTTAGCTAATTAAATTGTGAATTTTTTTTTCTTCTCATGAAACACAAATAAAAAGTATTTTATATAATTAAATGTAAAACAATACTATGCACAATCGTTGTATTTAATTTAAATGAAATCAACAATCATCATCTCTTTAAAACTCAAACCCCACCCACCATCTCCTCCTTAACCAACACCCGCCACCTTCCGTTCACCCACTACCAACTTCCATCTACCCACCACCACCCTTTACCACCACCAATCACCAATGTTAACCACCAATATCTTATCCATGTCGAAAGACTAAAGAGACCTTAATAGATTTTCAAAAACATCATTCGTACTATATGACACGAGACTTGCACATGTTTATTTAAAGAAATTTTCTAACAAAACTAGTTAAAAACTCTAACATGACAAAAAATTAAAATTTGGAGTCTAAATTGATAATAGTTAAAAAATAGGGTCTATGTTGTGAACACCCCCTAACTATGGGGCCCATAATGCAATTTCCCAAATTATTTATATAGGCTTCCAAGTAATATCTCAATGCATCATCTTTTTCACCTTTTTTCCTTAATTCTTTTGTCAAGCTCATTTCTGTATATTTTTCTATTATTTCAAAATTTAATTCAATACTACTTGTACCTAATTACCATTGACTTTTACATTTTCTTCTAACCTTTTTTGGAGTAACTCTTTTTTTCCATTACCATAAAAAAAGCTATGTTAATATTTGTTATTATTGCAAAAATAATAAATAGTATCACATGTTAAATCTTTTTTTGGTACCCACTCAAAAAAAATATGGATCAATCATTACCCAAAATAAATGTCACATTTGACTTATAGGATATAATGAATCAAAGAAAAAAAAAACTATAAAAGTTCTTAAAATGAAATCTTAAGAAAAGTACAATGTGTCAAAAAAATGAGACAAGTTTTTAGAGAATCTTAATTTCTTTTCACCTACTTTTGCTTTTCAATTTCTGTCTCATAATGCCTAAGGACTTGTGTCCAAGCGGCATCTTGAGCAGATTTAAGTCTCTCGGTCATAGAGGTCTTGTGTTCAATACCCCTACCGGCTAGAATTGATATTAGGTGGTTAGGAATTTCAAAAAAAATAAAAATTGTCTCGTAATATGTTTCATGCCTCTTTTTATCTTTTATTCAAATGGTCTTAATAGTATTCAAATGTTCTTAATAGTTCTCTTCATGCACGTGTGAAATAACCCTTGCAATGAATGGATCCTTGGGGGAGCATTAAAAATTTATTGACATAAAGTAAATGAGAATCATCTCTTCCTTATTAAGCATTATATAGAATAAATGAGAAAATCTCTTTCTTATCAAGCATTATAAAAATTAGGTTAATTTAACTGCCTACCCTAAGGTTTAGACAAGTCATATTGTCTCCTATGTTTTCACTGATTACATATTTTACTCCAAAGATATTAAAACAACTAATTCAGTATTCAAGTTTTGAATTGACAAAAATTTTGGGTAGTATAGTTATTATTTCATGTTAATAAAGGTTACAAAAGGGCAACAGTGAAATGAAACCAAACATAAAGGAGTGATAAAACCTATCCGAACCTCAGAGATGGACAGTGAAATTCCACCTGAAAAAAATCTTCAACTTTTGGAAAGATAAATTTAATTGTCTTGATTGTATATCATGGTTATTCCAAAATCTTAACTTTTTCTTGTCGTACTTATCGAGTTAGAAGTCATATATAAACCTAACCTGCTATTAGTTTTTGCTCTAAAGTCGTTACATGTTTCTTCCTCGAAAACTTCATCATACCATGAAACCCATTCCGAATCACCTCATTGTCTATTGTGTTATATTACTCATTCTTTTAATCTCCAACGAATGTAAGCTTATATGTCTCCATATCCAAATGTTTACACACATGTGCGCACACACAAACACACATGCACATGTATGTGTGTGTGGTATATGTATATCTATATTTCTAATATTTATATTTATATTTATATGCATATGTATATATATATTTATATTTATATTTATATGTATATATGTATATATATATATTTGTAATTCTTATGTCGTGTTGCACTCCCTTCATCTCTCAATTTGTTTTAAAACTATCGTTTTTGGGAAAGTTATCTCCTAAAATGTTGTCACAAAAATACTTGCCAAAATGTATAGGTTTCTAAAACTCGTTATAAGCAATAATAACTTTAATATGTTGGAAAAAATTAAAGTCACAATAGGCAATTGAGATTTCTGTTTTTGTTTTTTTCCCGAAATTTGATCGCTTTGGGAAAAATTCAAGGCCATATTTGATGCATTTTTAATATTTTTTGAACGTGTCTTTTTGGGAGATATTTTTTTCATAATTGTCAATCTAATAAAAATCTCCTTTCTATATATATATATATATATATATATATATATATATATATATATATATATATATATATATATATATATATATATATATATATATATATATATATATATATATATATCATTCTAGCTCTCTATACCGAGTTTCCATTTTGATCTCGTGGAACCCAAATGATGATGATATTTAGTGGTATTTTTTAAATTATTATGTAGGAATAAATTTACATTAATTTAAAGTGTTGATACGCAATAAATATTAGTATTCATTTCCTTGTTATTAGATATATAATAATTAAATCTATGTATATTAATTAGGGAATAGAATTGTCAATCTTAAATATGTGTTAATGCTAAGATAAAGTGCTTTGGCAATTAAAAAAATGGTTAGACTAATCTATGTTCGAATGTGAAAAATTATGTCGGTGAAAGTATATAATGTATATTTAATTTTTTTGTGAAAATAAAGAAAAATTACTATTGGTCATATTTATTTATTAATGACTTTTACTTTTACAGGCAGGAGTGCAAGAGATAGACTTGAACCTGTGACTATGCATGATGTAAACATTGATCGGGAACGTCCAGAATATTGCTTTAATAAACAAGGGACAAGTCTATATTGTTGTTGTAAATACATGCCATGGTGTTATGATAACTATAACCAATGTAGAGCCTTCTGTCCCGGTTTATTTCCTTGTAATCCACCACATAAGCCAAGTGTTTGATTATTAACATAATGCCAAATTCATTGGAATGATAATAATATATGTCAATCTTATAATATTTGGAATTATTACCATTCTTTATATATATATTTTTTTGTTTAGTAAATTATTTTTTTAGGGAGAAACCGTCCTTCTTGGTAAGATTATAAGATCAGCAAGAAGAATTGTTATTGATAATTCATTTTATCATTATGAGGTTACATGTTGTCACTTAATTTTTTCAATTTACTATCATGTGATTTATATATTAAATTGTCTAGAAACATATCGATTTAGTTAGCTCACTTTCGAACTATGCATCTCTCCTCGTATATTAAAATTATAACTGGATTAAAATTACAGCCCCAGTGGTGCCGTACATAATCCACATAGTCTAAAAATTGCATGGTATGCATATCACGGGGTAGCAAACTTATAAAACTATAGAGGGCGAATTGCATTTTATGCTCCAAAGTTTAGAGGTGTTCACAATGTAGGCCAGTTCATTCACAATTATAAACTTAGACCCCAAAATGTCAATCATTTTTTTGTCATGTTAGGTTTTTAACAGTTTTATTAGGAAACTCCATCAAATGATCACATACAAATCTCATGCATTTAACGAGGGATCTTTTTAACAATGATTTTTTCATTGTTTTTGATGCATATTGAATGAAAATGAGTACCTAAATTAGAAAAACAAATGATATTTCCTTTAAATATTTAGAAATGCAAAAAAATTTACATTTTGAAAAAAAAACACTATTTTATCACAATTTCTATTATTTGTTTTTTTCTTTTCGAAAGAAATAATAATCTATTTAAAAACCAATTTATATTATCAATATTGTTTATTAAAATTTATTTACATATGATTATGTTTTTTTAAGAATTTATATTTGATTATGTTAATAGTTATTTATATGTGATGGTGTTTAGCTAATTAAATTGTGAATTTTTTTTTCTTCTCATGAAACACAAATAAAAAGTATTTTATATAATTAAATGTAAAACAATATTATGCACAATCGTTGTATTTAATTTAAATGTACAAATCAACAATCATCATCTCTTTAAAACTCAAACCCCACCCACCATCTCCTCCTTAACCAACACCCGCCACCTTCCGTTCACCCACTACCAACTTCCATCTACCCACCACCACCCTTTACCACCACCAATCACCAATGTTAACCACCAATATCTTATCCATGTCGAAAGACTAAAGAGACCTTAAAAGATTTTCAAAAACATCATTCGTACTATATGACACGAGACTTGCACATGTTTATTTAAAGAAATTTTCTTACAGAACTAGTTAAAAACTCTAACATGACAAAAAATCAAAATTTGGAGTCTAAATTGATAATAGTTAAAAAATAGGGTCTATGTTGTGTACACCCCCTAACTATGGGGCCCATAATGTAATTTCCCAAATTATTTATATAGGCTTCCAAGTAATATCTCAATGCATCATCTTTTTCACCTTTTTTCCTTAATTCTTTTGTCAAGCTCATTTCTGTATATTTTTCTATTATTTCAAAATTTAATTCAATACTACTTGTACCTAATTACCATTGACTTTTACATTTTCTTCTAACCTTTTTTGGAGTAACTCTTTTTTTCCATTACCATAAAAAAGCTATGTTAATATTTGTTATTATTGCAAAAATAATAAATAGTATCACATGTTAAATCTTTTTTTGGTACCCACTCAAAAAAATATGGATCAATCATTACCCAAAATAAATGTCACATTTGACTTATAGGATATAATGAATCAAAGAAAAAAAAAACTATAAAAGTTCTTAAAATGAAATCTTAAGAAAAGTACAATGTGTCAAAAAAATGTGACAAGTTTTTAGAGAATCTTAATTTCTTTTCACCTACTTTTGCTTTTCAATTTCTGTCTCGTAATGCCTAAGGACTTGTGTCCAAGCGGCATCTTGAGCAGATTTAAGTCTCTCGGTCATAGAGGTCTTGTGTTCAATACCCCTACCGGCTAGAATTGATATTAGGTGGTTAGGAATTTCAAAAAAAATAAAAATTGTCACGTAATAGGTTTCATGCCCCTTTTTATCTTTTATTCAAATGGTCTTAATAGTATTCAAATGTTCTTAATAGTTCTCTTCATGCACGTGTGAAATAACCCTTGCAATGAATGGATCCTTGGGGGAGCATTAAAAATTTATTGACATAAAGTAAATGAGAATCATCTCTTCCTTATTAAGCATTATATAGAATAAATGAGAAAATCTCTTTCTTATCAAGCATTATAAAAATTAGGTTAATTTAACTGTCTACCCTAAGGTTTAAACAAGTCATATTGTCTCCTATGTTTTCACTGATTACATATTTTACTCCAAAGATATTAAAACAACTAATTCAGGATTCAAGTTTTGAATTGACAAAAATTTTGGAGTGCGTCTGGGGAGAAACGCGTTTCTTGGAGAAACGGGCTTGTTATGTCGCACGACATAAGTAGCCAGTTTCTGGATATCCTTTACAAATCTTCTGGATATCCAGAAGCTTTGAAATGGATATCCAGAAGCTTTGTAAAGGATATCCAGAAACCAAGTATTTTTTTCTGGATATCCTTTACAAAGCTTCTGATATCCGTGCTTTGAAATGGATATCCGTAGCTTTGTAAGGATATCCAAAAATATTTGGTTTCTGGATATCCTTTCCAAAGCTTCTGGATATCCTTTCCAAAGCTTCTGGCTATTGGCTAGGTATGTCGCACGACAAAACAAGCCCCGTTTCTCCATGGGCGACGGAGAAACGCGTTTCTCCCCAGATTTTGTGAAAATTTTGGGTAGTATAGTCATTATTTCATGTTAATAAAGGTTACAAAAGGGCAACAGTGAAATGAAACCAAACATAAAGGAGTGATAAAACCTATCCGAACCTCAGAGATGGACAGTGAAATTCCCCTAAAAAAAAAAATCTTCAACTTTTGGAAAGATAAATTTAATTGTCTTGATTGTATATCATGGTTATTCCAAAATCTTAACTTTTTCTTGTCGTACTTATTGAGTTAGAAGTCATATATAAACCTAACCTGCTATTAGTTTTTGCTCAAAAGTCGTTACATGTTTCTTCCTCGAAAACTTCATCATACCATGAAACCCATTCCGAATCACCTC
The DNA here is from genome assembly GCA_022495995.1 of Adenophora triphylla var. japonica. NCBI lineage: Eukaryota > Viridiplantae > Streptophyta > Magnoliopsida > Asterales > Campanulaceae > Adenophora > Adenophora triphylla. The sequence continues at coordinate 61,284 of JAFEMH010001548.1, forward strand.
ATTGTCTATTGTGTTATATTTCTCATTCTTTTAATCTCCTACGAATGTAAGCTTATATTTCTCCATATCCAAATGTTTACACACATGTGCGCACACACAAACACACATGCACATGTATGTGTGTGTGTGGTATATGTATATCTATATTTCTAATATTTATATTTATATGCATATGTATATATATATATATATATATTTATATTTATATTTATATGTATATATATATTTGTATTTCTTATGTCGTGTTGCACTCCCTTCATCTCTCAATTTGTTTTAAAACTATCGTTTTTGGGAAAGTTATCTCCTAGAATGTTGTCACAAAAATACTTGCCCAAATGTATAGGTTTCTAAAACTCGTTATAAGCAATAATAACTTTAATATGTTGGAAAAAATTAAAGTCACAATAGGCAATTGAGATTTCTGTTTTTGTTTTTTTCCCGAAATTTGATCAGTTTTGGGAAAAATTCAAGGCCATATTTGATGCATTTTTAATATTTTTTGAACGTGTCTTTTTGGGAGATATTTTTTTCATAATTGTCAATCTAATAAAAATCTCCTTTCTATATATATATATTTATATATATATATATATATGTGAGCACCCCAACCCGGACCTAACACGTGTCCCGAGCTAAGGGAGCTCAAACTAAGAAAATCCATCTAAATTTTTAAAACATTTATTTGCCTTTAAAAGAAAACCACTTTTCAAACTTCCAATAAAATCAATTGGAAATATCTCTACTTAGAGGAAATCCAACCACAACTTTTAATAAACCGAAATCTGATCAATTACATTGGAAACCTTAATTAACCTTGTTTAAACAAAGAGTTTTCCATACAATTTACAAAAGAAGACTACTTAATAAATACTCCTAACAACCGACTCCTATACTTAACTTGACAAGCCCCAAAGCAAAAGTCCACGATGAAATCCCCGCCTTACCGGGTTCGGGTCACCTCGTCTCTAATCTAAAACAAGAAGGGAGAGGGGTGAGAATAAATCTCAATGAGCTATTATGAATGCAAAGCAAGATGCCATACAAGATGCAACACGTAGCATGGTAACACTTAACACATTATGAAAGCGGTAAACACCTTACGTTACCTCATTTTACCTTTTCCCGTCTCGAACAATAAGTCATACAACGTGGGAGTAAAACTCCACTCTTTGGTGAATTGCCTCCAAGCACATTCACCTCTTATAGGCCTCATTCCCCGTGAGATCCATATAAGAAAGGATACCTATATTAGTGTATCCAAAAATAACATCTTCCCTCCGTACAACGATCGCAGAACAGTCTCAGTAAAGGCTTCTTCATGCTCAATACAAGCCGTTAGCACAATTTCACTCCGTGGCCACAGAGGGGAAGGGTCACCGGCATGATGAACTTTCAATCAATTATAGAACAAATCAATAATTGATTGACTTCCATCATACCCACCCGAACATTCAAGCACATACTGTATACTTGAATTATAATCCACAAAAGGGATAAACATATAGTAACATGGTAAAATATACTCACGTTACAACCATACTATAGTGCAACAGTTCATGTAATACACTATGCATAATACCCTTAACGAATTTAAATTCAAGTAAGGTATCCATATAACCACATAATCCACCCGGGATACAATATAACAATACCAAATAATCCACAAAGGGGATAACCATACAACCACATAGTAAACATATCCACACATTAGGAATCATAACAACGTATCAAATATTCCACACTTGGGAAGCCACATAGCACTTGCCAAATAATCCACAAGGGAATAATTAACATAACAACAAGTCACATACGATTCATACGAAGTCATCACACAACCTCGGAAAATCTTAATAATAGTTCATGACCTACTTCCCAAGTTCTAACCACATTGGTGAAGTACGCAACAATCTTAATACCCAATTTCCGGACAATGTTATGTACTACAAGGTCTCTATAAGAATTCCTGTTAAATTTATCAAATGGAATTACATTTATTTAAGTGGTCAGAGGCTCCACTTTAATCTAGGTTGAAAGGAATTGATTCACATCCGAATTGGATTAGGTTCTATTCACTTGTAATGGTTAGGAATCATTCCCGAGGTTTTTAGTAAAAATCAAGAAAAGAGGAGAAACTGGAAGGATCGTGACATGGGCGACCGCCCATGTCACTTGGGCGACCGCCCAAAGAAGTTTACAAAGGGAGCGCCGCCGCCTTGGGCGGCCGCTCAGCCCTACGGGCGACCGCCCATGGCCCTTATTCAAGATTTTCGAATTTCCAATCCTTCTTACATAGTTTATTCCTTCTTTAATTTTCCTTAATCTCCTGAACACTAAAAGGATTGTTTAACCTTACATACTTCAACTTAAATCATCCAAATTCAAGATCATATAGATTTAGATTATTTACCACCTAAATCTCACCCATTTCATTTTCTCAATTCAAGCTAACATCTTCTAACCTAACTTCACCCATTTCATAAATCAATTCAAGCTAAGATCTCCTAATCTATCTTCACCCATTTCATAAATCAATTCAAGCTAATATCTCCTAATCTATCTTCACCCATTCCATTCAATCCAAATCAATTCCTAAGAACAAGAGTATCCTTCTTTGCCATTTACCAATCTCCCATCTTCGAATAGGCTTCCAAAACATTTACAAAATTATCATCACAACAAGAACAACAAATAGAGTTCATGAACATTCATAAGAAGGGAAATCATAACAACTCACCTTAGGGTTTCAGTATGGAAGGTTGATCTTTCTCACTTGATGGACTCTCCTAGATGATCCATCTTCAAAACTACCCTTGGACTTGAAAATGGTGGAAGAATAGCTTGGCTTCAAAGCTTGGGTTGAGAGCTTCCACTAGGGTTCTCCCATGGAGAATGATAAGAAAGAAAGATGAAGAAGAGTGAGGGAGGAGGTAAGAGGGAGTAGGGAAAAGTGAGGAGAATGATTGAGGGGCGGATGGAGGGAGTATGGGGGAGAGGAGAGGGGACACTTGGGGGAAATTGGAATGAAGAGGGAATTGGCCCCCCTCTTCTAAAGGCTTCCAACAATTAAATTAACCTTTACCCAAATAATTCATCCTACTCAATTAACCTCCTTGCACTATTTATCTTATTTCCATTTTTATTATTTCTTCAAGGTTCTTAATTAATGTCTAATAAATTCATAAAAGATTCTAAATTTATTTCTCACCCAAGTTATCTTAAATTAAGAATTTAAAGACATAATTGAACACATAAAATAAATATAAATATTAAAAGCATTTAATATAATATTAAAAATTGATGCCTAGGGTTGGGGTCGTTACACTCACTCCCCCTTAAAGAGAATTCGTCCCGAATTCGATTGTCACTTACCCTAAGGTTCAAACTAGCAAAGGTTACCTTTCACAAATTCTAACTTAATATTCCCAATTAGATTTCTCAATGGCATGATTCTACTATACACTTTCACGACTCGAATACTCTAAGACTTCCATTCTCAATTAGTCTCATCAATACTATGATTCTTTCCAAGATTCTAATTTCATTAATAATGTGATATTACAACTTAATATTCCGAGAATACCATACCATCATCACTAACCCGAATTTCACGACCTCAAAGAAGTATATTTAAATAAAAAGTATTATATCTTATGTTACCCAATACATTACGACATTACATTTAAACTTCCAACGCTCAATAAGCTACTCTAAGTCGGTCTCTAAGTCAAATCACCAATCTTTTCTAAAACTTCAATGAATTAACAAACTTTGGCGCTAAATTACCTTAGGCCTAGCTTCACTAACCTCATCCCGACAAATTGGAGATCGATAATATCTCCCTGAACCATGCCTCATACGATTTTATCTCAAAGCTAGAATGATACCTGCTATTTACGCAAACTCGCTAAGGTTAATTAAACTTCTCAAGTTGAAAGGAAATCCGTCACACAATATAACCTATTCCTCAAGAATTTGGGTAGTCTTCTAATTTCTTCCTTTCGACTAACTTAATTCTCCAACTCTAGGATCGGTAACAACTCTCAAAGGAAGCCTCAAAAGATAAGGTACTCGCTTAAATACGCAACACAAGTGTAAAGCTACTCCCGAGTAGAAGATAAGAAAATCTCACTTATCTAAGTCAAACTCCTCAAAGCCTACGTTATCACTTTCCCATTCCGTATCATATCATAATCTAATCTTCCTTTAATGCACCTTAAAATTTCACAAAGTCCTCACATCCGTTAAGTAAGGTAAGGATCGAATCTATAGCCAATCTATTTTCCATCTCTGTCAATATAATTCATACTTATTACATCCTACACCATTTATACATCCTTTAAATTTAATTAAAGCAACGATCTTTCATTTCTTAAGAATTCCTTAAATCTCTTCGATAGCATTTGCCAACTCAAAGATCACGGACTCAACCCTCACAAGATCCATGGTAACATCCGGGTTTAAGACTATAGAACCTAAAAATTTGAAATCCTCTCGCCAACTCATACTAGCCGAACTTTGCATACAGGACTCCTCACAAGGAAATCATTAACCCGACTCTCAAATCATTTTCACGATCTTCCCAACTTTAATTAACAAGGAGATCATCAATTCTAATCACCCTAAAGCCATCAAAATAAGGATTACAATTCTCGCTTATCCTACTCAGAACCAACACATGAAACATACCGACGGGAGCACATTTACCATTTACTCACAACTAGCACCTAAAAATTTTGAAAAGACTTCTTATGTAAGTCTAACATATACCAAATACTCTTCACACCTTAATTCAAAAGTTTCACCTTAAATGCACGTAAATAACAAGAATTTCCCATTACAGTCTACCTATATCAAATACCAATATAAGCAAATTAGGCATAGAAAAGGAGACTCACTTATTATGACAGTCTACTAATTCACAACCACTACTTAACCCTCCAGGTCAAGTATATCTAAAAATCATAATTTAATAATTATACTAATTCAACCGGCAATACATGCTCAGCCATAACCACATTATCGTCGTGGTAAACCAAAGAAGGTTCGAGGTATTCTCTCATAAGAGCAGAATCCTCCAACAATAAAACAATTTCTCAACAATGTATGTCACATATAAGCAAAATGTGATGCCAACCATAAATGATATGCAACAGGATCTATGAAATATGACCTCTAACTTTTGAGACAGGGAATATACCTCTAGTGACCTCTGAGGGATCTATCTCTCCTGAACCCGAAACACATACCCGACCATAGACCTTCTCTTTCGGTTCCCCTTTGTTATCTCTCTTGGTACTACCTCTTTGTCGTCCACCCACTGACCGCCGCTTGAAGCTCGTCCCTCGTCATCCTTGGGCAATTCCTCTTAAAGTGTCCCGATGCTCCACAATTTAAACACTTGCCTTGCTTACTCCAACACCGATCTTCGGTATGTCCAACCTTCTTGCAAAAGTTACAAATCATCCCATACTGCTTGGGTATTGGCCTAGACGAAGAAGCTACCACAAGTTCCTCTCTCATACTTCCTGAAGTTAAAGCACTTGGCTGTCCTCTAATGACTTTGGATCCTTGTCCTAGATACTTTGGCTTGTTTCTAATCCCACTTCCGGACCTTCCACTATTTTCCTCAATGTCCTTCTCGACCTTATATGCTCTATCTATGACTGTCTGATAATCGGCGAAACCATCAATCCATAATTTCTTCCTATACTCACTCCTCAAACCTGTTACAAACTTCTGAACCCTTTTCACTTCCACTACAAGGAAAACCGGATTTAGAGACGGAAATTTAGAGACGGACGAAATCTGTAGCTAATTTGGCGACAGATTAGAGACAGAACCAAAAATCAGAGACGGATTCGGATTCCGTCTCTAAATTAGAGACGGATTCAGATTCCGTCTCTAATTCAGAGACGGAATATGAATCCGTCTCTAATTCAGAGACGGAATCTGAATCCGTCTCTAATATAGAGACGGAATCCGAATCCGTCTCTAATTTAGAGACGAAATCTGATTTCGTCTCTAATTTAGAGACAGATTCAGATTCCGTCTCTAAATTTTAGAGACGGGTTTTGTATCTGTCTCTAAAATAGAGACAGATTCAGAATCCGTCTCTAAATTAGAGACAGATTAAGAATCCGTCTCTAAATTAGAGACAAATTCAGAATCCGTCTCTAAACTTTAGAGACAGATTTTAACCCGTCTCTAATTTAGAGACAGATTTTTGAATCCGTCTCTAATTTAGTGACAGATTCAACATCTGTCTCTAAAATTTAGAGACAGATTTAGTATCCGTCTCTAAATTTGACTTTTCTTCTATATACTTTCATTTGTTTAGTTTTTTTCTATCTTTTTTTATATAACTTTTTATAAAAAAAAACTACTGATTAACAAAGGCTAAAATATTGTTTTCTAGTCAATTAAATTTTTTTTAAAAAATAAAAATTAAATATAGGGTAGTCCGTCCCTCTTTTGACTTTTCTTCTATATACTTTCATTTGTTTAGTTTTTTTCTATCTTTTTCTATAACTTTTTTAAAAAACCACTGATTAACAAAGGCTAAAATATTGTTTTCTAGTCAATAAGATTTTTTAAAAAAATAAAAAATAAATATAGGGCAGTCCGTCCCTCTTTTGACTTTTCTTCTATATACTTTCATTTGTTTAGTTTTTTTCTATCTTTTTTTCTACAACTTTTTCTAAAAAAACCACTGATTAACAAAGGCTAAAATATTGTTTTCTAGTCAATAAAAATTTTTAAAAAAATAAAAAATAAATATAGGGTAGTCCGTCCCTCTTTTGACTTTTCTTTTATATACTTTCATTTGTTTAGTTTTTTTCTATCTTTTTTTCTATAACTTTTTCTAAAAAAAACCACTGATTAACAAAGGCTAAAATATTGTTTTCTAGTCAATAAAAAATTTTTAAAAAAATAAAAAATAAATATTGGGTAGTCCGTCCCACTTTTGACTTTTCTTCTATATACTTTCATTTGTTTAGTTTTTTTCTATCTTTTTTTCTACAAAATTTTTCTAAAAAAAACCACTGATTAACAAAGGTTAAAATATTGTTTTCTAGTCAATAAAAATTTTTTAAAAAACAAAAAATAAATATATGGTAGTCCGTCCCTCTTTTGACTTTTCTTCTATATACTTTCATTTGTTTAGTTTTTTTCTATCTTTTTTTCTATAACTTTTTCTAAAAAAACACTGATTAACAAAGGCTAAAATATTGATTTCTAGTCAATAAAAATTTTTTAAAAAAATAAAAAATAAATATAGGGTAGTCCGTCCCTCTTTTGACTTTTCTTCTATATACTTTCATTTGTTTAGTTTTTTTCTATCTTTTTTGCTATATCTTTTTCTAAAAAAACCACTGATTAACAAAGGCTAAAATATTGTTTTCTAGTCAATAAAAAATTTTAAAAAAATAAAAAATAAATATAGGGTAGTCCGTCCCTCTTTTGACTTTTCTTTTATATACTTTCATTTGTTTAGTTTTTTTTCTATCTTTTTTTCTATAACTTTTTATAAAAAAAACCTCTGATTAACAAAGGCTAAAATATTGTTTTCTAGTCAATAAAAAATTTTTAAAAAATAAAAAATAAATATAGGGTAGTCCGTCCCTCTTTTGACTTTTCTTCTATATACTTTCATTTGTTTAGTTTTTTTCTATCTTTTTTTCTATAACTTTTTCTAAAAAAAACCACTGATTAACAAGGGCTAAAATATTGTTTTCTAGACAATAAAAATTTTTTAAAAAAATAAAAAATAAATACAGGGTAGTCCGTCCCTCTTTTGACTTTTCTTCTATATACTTTCATTTGTTTAGTTTTTTTCTATCTTTTTTTCTATAACTTTTTCTAAAAAAACACTGATTAACAAAGGCTAAAATATTGATTTCTAGTCAATAAAAATTTTTTAAAAAATAAAAAATAAATATAGGGCAGTCCGTCCCTCTTTTGACTTTTCTTCTATATACTTTCATTTGTTTAGTTTTTTTCTATCTTTTTTTCTATAACTTTTTCTAAAAAAACCACTGATTAACAAAGGCTAAAATATTGTTTTCTAGTCAATAAAAAATTTTTATAAAAAATAAATATAGGGTAGTCCGTCCCTCTTTTGACTTTTCTTCTATATACTTTCATTTGTTTAGTTTTTTTCTATCTTTTTTTCTATAACTTTTTCTAAAAAAAACCACTGATTAACAAAGGCTAAAATATTGTTTTCTAGTCAATAAAAAAATTTTAAAAGAATAAAAAATAAATATAGGGTAGTCCGTCCCTCTGTTGACTGTTCTTCTATATACTTTCATTTGTTTAGTGTTTTGCTATCCTTGTTGCTATAACTTTTTATAAAAAAAACCACTAATTAACAAAGGCTAAAATATTGTTTTCTAGTCAATAAAATATTTTTAAGTAAAAAATAAATATAGGGTAGTCCGTCCCTCTTTTGACTTTTCTTCTATATACTTTCATTTGTTTAGTTTTTTTCTATCTTTTTTTCTATAACTTTTTCTAAAAAAAACCACTGATTAACAAAGGCTAAAATATTGTTTTCTAGTCAATAAAAAAATTTTAAAAATAAAAAATAAATATAGGGTAGTCCGTCCCTCTTTTGACTTTTCTTCTATATACTTTCATTTGTTTAGTTTTTTTCTATCTTTTTTTCTATAACTTTTTATAAAAAAAACCACTGATTAACAAAGGCTAAAATATTGTTTTCTAGACAATAAAAATTTTTTTAAAAAATAAAAAATAAATATAGGGTAGTCCGTCCCTCTTTTGGGGTATTGGGTATAGGGTTTAGGGTATAGGGTTTAGGGATTAGGGGTTAGGGGTTAGGGTTTAGGGGTTAGGGTTTAGGGTTTAGGGTTTAGGGGTTAGGGGTTAGGGTTTAGGGTATAGGGTTTAGGGTTTAGGGGTTAGGGTATAGGGTATAGGGTATAGGGTATAGGGTTTAGGGTTTAGGGTATAGGATTTAGGTTTTAGGGGTTAGGGTATAGGGTTTAGGGTTTAGGGTTTAGGCTATAGGGTTTAGGGGTAAGGATTTAGGGTTTAGGGTTTAGGGTATAAGGTTTAGGGGTTAGGGTTTAGGGGTTAGGATATAGGGTTTAGGGTTTAGGGGTTAGGGTATAGGGTTTAGGGTTTAGAGTATAGGGTTTAGGGTATAGGGTTTAGGGTATAGAATTTAGGGTTTAGGGTTTAGGGTATAGGGTATAATGTATAAGGGTTAGGGTATAGGGTTTAGGGTTTAGTTAGTGTATAATATAGTGTGAAATAAATATAAGTACGTGTGATGTGGCATTGTTTGATTGGGTTTTAAAATTTCACGGGGATCAAGTGCCAAAGCAAGATCTGACCCTTCAATCCATTCGATCAAACGGCCCATACTACTTTAAACAAAACCAAATACTTCCTTTTCCTATTTCTCTCCTCATTTCTCTCTCTCTCTACATTTTAAAAATGAAATCTCCCAAACCTGTAAACCCTTTTCTCTCTCTCTCACCGTCTCTTCGTAGGCTCCGCCGTCTCCTCACCGGTCTCTTCTCTCCGGCGTCGTCCTCCTGCGCAACACAGCCACTGTCATCCCTCCCTCTCCCTATTTCTCTCTCTCTCTCCTCTCTTCAATTTCATTTTACACGCCTGGAAGCTACCCACCGTTTTCTCTCTCTCTCATTTCCCTCACTCCCTCACCGTCCCTTCAGCCTCCGCCATGCTCTCCGGCGAAACCACCCTCAGTCACTCTCTCTGTTTCTCTCCCTATTTCACTCCTCTTTTCTCTCTCTCTCTCTTCTCTCTTCATTTTGAATTTCCAAACCCAGGTTGAAGCTACCCACCGTTTCTCTCTCTCTCATTTCCAAACCCGGTTGAACCTCGGTAGGAGCCAATCGAGGAGAAGGTGGCGAAGCAGCGGCAGATCCGGCGACACCAGTTGAACCTCGGTATGAAATTGGGTTTGGTTGTTGAGTTTCTGTTGTGCGATTGTCGATTTGATTGATCTGTTGGTTGATTTGTTTGATCTGTTTTTCAATTTGTTTTCCGTTGTTGGGTTTGGTTTTTTGGTGGCGAATCTGGTTATGGTGGCGAATCTGGTGATGGTGTTGCGGTGGTTAGACGGTGGGTGTTGCTGGTGGTTAGACGGTGGGTGTTCTTTCGATTGGTGGTGGTGGTGAAAGTTTGTGAGGACTATTTGAGTATAAAAGAAATTTAGGGACTGATTTGATAATAATAAAATTTAAGGGACCGATATGAAAATAATATAAGTTAAGGGACCGATTTGAAAAAAAAAAAAAAAAGCTTAGGGACTGATTTAATATATATTTAAAAATATATATTTATATATTTTAATATATATATATATATATATATATATATATTTAAAATATATTAATATATATTTTTAAATATTTATTTAATTTTTTAAAAAATATCAATTTAGAGACGGAAATATCCGTCGCTAAAATGGTTTGAAAATAAAACCGTAATTTAAATAGAGACGGAAAATCTCGTCAAGCTAATTCGTAGACGGCCGTATCCGTAGCTAATTTAGACACGGACATATCTGTCTCTAATTTAGAGACGGACATATCTGTCTTCTAATTTAGAGACGGCTATATCTGTCTCTAAATTAGAGACAGACACATCCGTCTCTAAATTAGCTACAAAACAGCGACGCCCAATTTAGCGACAAACCTGCACCCACGGAATAGCTACGGAACAAATCCGTAGCTAAACACGATTTAGCTACGGAATCTTCATTTTAGCTACGGAATTTGCCGTAGCTAAAATCGATTTTCCTTGTAGTGTTCATGCGATACCAAATGAGGGCAACACCTAGCTAATTCCTCAAACCGGACTGAATACTGATCTACCGTCATGTTCCCTTGTTTTAGTCCTAAGAATTCAATCTCCTTCTTATCCCTTGTAACCATTGAAATGAAGTAGTCCTCAAACTGTTGAGTGAAATTATCCCAAGTCTGGGGCGTATGATCCCGCTCCCAACTTCCCTTCAAATTCTGCCACCACTGATCAGCTAAACCTTCAAGTTTGAACACGGCATACCTAACTTTCTCTTCGTTGCGACTTTCCATAACCTCAAAGATTTTGTTCATTCTTTCTAACCATCTTTACGCCTTTAGCGGACCCGGGATATCCATTAAAACCCTGGATTCATCTTCACAAACCTTTCCCATCCATCACTTTGACATTCCTCAGGTTGATTCGGAACTGATCCTCTAGTCTCCCTATCCTGTACAAACTTCCTGAATAATTTCATCATCTCTTCATTTTGAATTCCACCTATACCCATATCTTCTTCAATTTCTAGAACCTTCCGCTGATCATCCTTGCTTCCGGCCATTAGAACGAACTCCTGCATTAAACACTCGGCGTCAATTTCCACACATTCCCCCTTAGTTTAGACATCTACCCTTGACCTCTAAACTAAGCTCGATATTAACCGTGAGCACCCCAACCCGGGACCTAACACGTGTCCCGAGCTAAGGGAGCTCAAACTAAGAAAATCCATCTAAATTTTTAAAACATTTATTTGCCTTTAAAAGAAAACCACTTTTCAAACTTCCAATAAAATCAATTGGAAATATCTCTACTTAGAGGAAATCCAACCACAACTTTTAATAAACCGAAATCTGATCAATTACATTGGAAACCTTAATTAACCTTGTTTAAACAAAGAGTTTTCCATACAATTTACAAAAGAAGACTACTTAATAAATACTCCTAACAACCGACTCCTATACTTAACTTGACAAGCCCCAAAGCAAAAGTCCACGATGAAATCCCCGGCCTTACTGGTTCGGGTCACCTGTCTCGGAATCTAAAACAGTAAAGGGAGAGGGGTGAGAATAAATCTCAATGAGCTATTATGAATGCAGCAAGATGCCATACAAGATGCAACACGTAGCATGGTAACACTTAACACATTATGAAAGCGGTAAACACCTTACGTTACCTCATTTTACCTTTTCCCGTCTGAACAATAAGTCGTACAACGTGGGAGTAAAACTCCACTCTTTGGTGAATTGCCTCCAGCACATTCACCTCTTATAGGCCTCATTCCCCAGAGATCCATATAAGAAAGGATACCTATATTAGTGTATCCAAAAATAACATCTTCCCTCCGTACAACGATCGCAGCAGTGTCCGTAAAGGCTTCTTCATGCTCAATACGGTCGTTAGCACAGCCCGCTCCGTGGCCACGAGAGGGGAAGGGTCACCGGTATGATGAACTTTCAATCAATTATAGAACAAATCAATAATTGATTGACTTCCATCATACCCACCCGAACATTCAAGCACATACCAGATACTTGAATTATAATCCACAAAAGGGATAAACATATAGTAACATGGTAAAATATACTCACGTTACAACCATACTATAGTGCAACAGTTCATGTAATACACTATGCATAATACCCTTAACGAATTTAAATTCAAGTAAGGTATCCATATAACCACATAATCCACCCGGGATACAATATAACAATACCAAATAATCCACAAAGGGGATAACCATACAACCACATAGTAAACATATCCACACATTAGGAATCATAACAACGTATCAAATATTCCACACTTGGGAAGCCACATAACACTTGCCAAATAATCCACAAGGGAATAATTAACATAACAACAAGTCACATACGATTCATACGAAGTCATCACACAACCTCGGAAAATCTTAATAATAGTTCATGACCTACTTCCCAAGTTCTAACCACATTGGTGAAGTACGCAACAATCTTAATACCCAATTTCCGGACAATGTTATGTACTACAAGGTCTCTATAAGAATTCCTGTTAAATTTATCAAATGGAATTACATTTATTTAAGTGGTAAGAGGCTCCACTTTAATCTAGGTTGAAAGGAATTGATTCACATCCGAATTGGATTAGGTTCTATTAACTTGTAATGGTTAGGAATCATTCCCCGAGGTTTTTAGTAAAAATCAGCAAAAGAGGAGAAACTGGGGAAGGACTGGTGACATGGGCGACCGCCCATGTCACTTGGGCGACCGCCCAAAGAAGTTTACAAAGGGAGCCAGTTTCTGCCGCCTTGGGCGGCCGCTCAGCCCCCATGGGCGACCGCCCATGGCCCTTATTCAGCATTTTCGAATTTCCAATCCTTCTTACATAGTTTATTCCTTCTTTAATTTTCCTTAATCTCCTGAACACTAAAAGGATTGTTTAACCTTACATACTTCAACTTAAATCATCCAAATTCAAGATCATATAGATTTAGATTATTTACCACCTAAATCTCACCCATTTCATTTTCTCAATTCAAGCTAACATCTTCTAACCTAACTTCACCCATTTCATAAATCAATTCAAGCTAAGATCTCCTAATCTATCTTCACCCATTTCATAAATCAATTCAAGCTAATATCTCCTAATCTATCTTCACCCATTCCATTCAATCCAAATCAATTCCTAAGAACAAGAGTATCCTTCTTTGCCATTTACCAATCTCCCAACTTCGAATAGGCTTCCAAAACATTTACAAAATTATCATCACAACAAGAACAACAAATAGAGTTCATGAAAATTCATAAGAAGGGAAATCATAACAACTCACCTTAGGGTTTCAATATGGAAGGTTGATCTTTCTCACTTGATGGACTCTCCTAGATGATCCATCTTCAAAACTACCCTTGGACTTGAAAATGGTGGAAGAATAGCTTGGCTTCAAAGCTTGGGTTGAGAGCTTCCACTAGGGTTCTCCCATGGAGAATGATAAGAAAGAAAGATGAAGAAGAGTGAGGGAGGAGGTAAGAGGGAGTAGGGGAAAAGTGAGGAGAATGATTGAGGGGGCCGGATGGAGGGAGTATGGGGGAGAGGAGAGGGGACACTTGGGGGAAATTGGAATGAAGAGGGAATTGGCCCCCCTCTTCTAAAGGCTTCCAACAATTAAATTAACCTTTACCCAAATAATTCATCCTACTCAATTAACCTCCTTGCACTATTTATCTTATTTCCATTTTTATTATTTCTTCAAGGTTCTTAATTAATGTCTAATAAATTCATAAAAGATTCTAAATTTATTTCTCACCCAAGTTATCTTAAATTAAGAATTTAAAGACATAATTGAACACATAAAATAAATATAAATATTAAAAGCATTTAATATAATATTAAAAATTGATGCCTAGGGTTGGGGTCGTTACAATATATATGTATATATATATATATATATATATATGTATATATATATATGTATATATATATATATATGTATATATATATATATATATATATATATATATATATATATATATATATATATATATATATATATATATATATATATATATATATATGTGAAAGTTTCGTGTAGCTAGGAAACTTTGATCACGCAATAGGCAAAGGATGTGAGTACAGATGTGTCTCACAACTGTCCACACATCCACAGATAATGCAGCGGAATAAAGTAATTAAAAGCAAATAAAATGTAATAACTCAAGAGTTATATACGCTTACTGATCTGTGTGATCAGCAAACTAGGCTTACGCCCAAAAACCTTTCACTATAAAAAACTTTTGTTTCTTACAAAAACAAATAAGTGAAAAACTAAAATATGAAAATACTAAACAAGTTCTAATCACCTTCTACGATATGAACAACTCCCCTTTCCCAAGTAGGACTTATTCAATCAGAAGTAAAACAAGAGAACTTTATAAAAACCTAGATGTGAGTTACGGATGTAAGCTCACAACCTAAAATCAATACGGACGTATGCAATGAAGTATGTGTGTTTTTCTCTCTAAAAACCGTAGCTTCTCTTTGTGCTGAATGCCTTGTATTTATAGTGCACCATTGAGAAGATCTTCATGCAATCGACCTCTTCCTTTGTGAGAATCCTTTTTCTAAATGAAAACATAAAACACACTCACAAGGAAATCAAATATTAGTAGGTTAGTCCTAATATAAAACTATGTACATAAATAAAATATATTTACTATATTTACAATTCCTAGTCAAAGTAATATACTTATAAATCTCCATGAAAGTCTCAAAATCTTCTTACCATAATAGAAGTCAAATTAACTAAGGAAACAAGTAGTTTCCTAAAAAGCTCACGCTTTCAATCTCCCCCTATTTTGGACTTTCTGGTCAAAACCAAAGATTTATAACAATCACATTATTATGACCACAGAATATAGAAAAGACATAACTCCCCCTGAATGGATGTGTGACCAGATGTGTATACACATCCACACAAAAAAAACTGCAAAACAAGTATTAGAACAGAATACCAGCAGTTCATTGAGCAAAAGTAAAAACCATTCAGCCATGACCTAATTAAAGCTATTACAAACCATTGTTTTTAAAAACTAAAAACTAAAGCAGAAAATTAAAAATTGTCTTTAACAACCATCATAGCAAAACACCAAAAAAAACTTTTCTCCCCCTAAATCACAGATCAAAATGTCTCCACTTAAAACCAGCCATAGCTTTAGCAGCAGCAGCATTAACAAAGAAGATCCCGGACTTCACTTCCAAAGAAAAGAACATTTGAACTAGATTCTCCCCCTTTTTGACAAGAAAGTTTAGCATGCCATCTAAGGAGATTATCCCTAAGAGCTTTCAGATTGTTGGCATGGGCAATGGAGGCTTGAGCTTGAGCTTCAGCTTCTACAATTGCAGCATCTAAGTCCTTCATCTGAGCAACAAAATTCTCTTCAGATGTGACACCAGATGTGTCCACATCTTCCATACCAATCTCAGGAACTGTACCCAAAGGAAGATCCACATGTCTTTGCTTAGGGTCAAGCAGGGTCTTAGATTCCTTAAACAGGGCAAAATTGTCAACAATTTCTTCTCCTTTTTCAGGCTTAACACCATTGGCAATGAGGATTTGGGAAATCAAGGAAGGATAGGGTAAAGACCATTTCTTTGATGGAGACTCTCCATAATCACAAATCTTTCTAAAGATAAAGTCACCAAAATTAATGTGCTTCTTAATTCCCAATCTATAAAGAAGTAAGGCTTGCACCCTAGTAACTGAGGTTTTGTTATTGGAGGGGCAAAGATTGGCAACAAGGATGGAGTGAAGAAAACAATAAAGGGAAGATAAAGATCCACTTCCTAAATCCTTAGGCTTCACAGGCCAAGAGGTTACTTTGCCATGAGTTATGGCAGCCACAAGTTCATCATCCTCAATTGAAACCAATTCATCCAAATAATCATTCAACCCAAGCAAATCATTGATGACAGAAGGGGTAAAAGGGACAAACACTCCTCTAACATAGACAGTGGGAGGAGAAGAGTAGTTTTTATCTAATCCCTTAGGCAAATTAGCATAAAACTCATAAATCATTTTAGGATAGAAGGGAAGGGGATGATCAACAGTTAAGAATAATCCTCTTTCCTCAAAGAATTTGTCCATCCCAAGCTTAGCAAAAGATTCCCTATCCCTTTTCATCTCTATAACAAAGGCTTTGGAAGAAATTAAGGCAAACCTATCAGATGCCTTTTTAGTTAAAAACTTTTTGGAAAAGGGTTTAGGGGAAGAGATAACAGAAACTGAAGAAGACATACCCTTTTCAACTTTCTTCCTTGTAGATGTGCGTCTGGATGTGGGCACATCCTCAGACACATCCTTTGAAGGGAATGGGACTTGGATGGATTCTATCTCAGTGTCATCAGCAGCAGAGGAGTCTAACTCTTGGTCTTCTTTTTCTTGATCAAACTCTTCTCTCCCTAACTTGTAGTTCTCATCAGATGCAGTGTCATCACTATCATAACTAGAATCAGTCTCATCATCAATGGGCTCTAAATCAGTAGCAGCCACCTTTTTCTTACCCTTTAAATCCATTAAGATTTTAGCTAAGGGCTCTTCATCACTAAAGGATATAAGGTCCTCAACAGGACTAGAGACCAAGGGAACAGAGGGCTCAACAACAGGAGCAGACATATTATCCTCAGAAGGTGAAACAATAGAGGGGATAATGGGGTCTGATGGTATTATTGGAGAAGATGGAGCAATAGGATCAACATGGAAAACAGAATCAACATGGGGAGCATCCTCAACAGGAGTAATGGGATCAACATGGGGAGTATTATCAGAAGGGGGAATTGCAGGGACAGGGTCAACAACCAAGGGAGGAATAATTGGGGGTTGAGACTTAGTCCTAATCAGAGGAGGAATTACCTCTTCTTCTTCTTCATCTTCTTCAAGAGCAATAGCAGTAGAGGGCTTCCCGCCAGGTTTTTGAAGATTCTTGGCCTTGTCAGCTTCTGACAATTTGCGAACCCTACCAGAACGACGAAGATTTCGACGGGGCACAGGAGGAGCAGCAGACTTTGGGGGTTTAGCTTGGGAAAGCTTCCTCTTCTTGGTTGAAGAAGGTTCCACTGAGGTTGAGACAGGGGCGACATCCGATGGTGGAATCACCGGAGAGGATGGAGCCTTAGGGTTTTCAGCAACCGGTTCCAATGTGGGGGATTTTGGAGAAGAAGCTTCCATTGAAGGGTCAGACGAAGGCGATGGAGAAGAAAATTCCGCAAGAAATTTGGAAATCACAGGGTTTAAGACAACAGAACCCTCGCCTTTAGCTATTGAGATGGGAGCAATGTTAAGAACGTCTTCCTCTCTGATGTTTGAATGATCGGCCATTTGATTTGATGAAATTGGGTTAGGTGAAGCAGTTAATGGAGAAATTAAAGCAATGTTGTGAGATTGTGTGCAAAGAGAAAAGAAGAACAAAGGGTTTTATCAAGGTTTATGGGGGATGGGACGGATGTGAGTGCTCATAAATACTCACAGCTCCCCCTTTCCTACTAAAATTAGGAAACCTTCTCCAAAAAGGTTTAACACAACACAAGATCCTTAAGAGATCTCCAACGGCTAGAAACCTTTGAGGTTACTACACACAAGCACCTTCCAAGAAAATAAGGGATTAAAATAAATCAAGATTTTGTAAGATTTTTATGAAAACAAAAATTACTTCGGCATATCTTTATTTAAAACAGAATCCCAAAAGAATTTTTCAACCTTTTCAAACAAGGATTGATACACACCTTTTTCTTTCATAAAAGATATTGGAGATAAAAAACCTATATAATCAAAGAATGAACTAGGAAAGAAAATTAATTATCTAGCATATTTACAAAGCTCCTATATGTCCTAAAAAATGCAATATGCCTAGCATGATGCAAACACACAGGTGAAGGAAATATTCTCAGTTTATGGATGTGGCATAGGATGTGAGTCACATATTGGGACACATTTAGATCACAAAAAGTCAATGAGCAATAATCCAATCTGCACAAATTTCTAGGATGCATCCACCAATTTTTTGATGTGGATTTTTGCAATGTGAGTAGCTTTCACTTTACTTGATCCCAAAGATAGCCCTTTTTCCCAATGATCTTATCAAGTTTGACTTCAAGTTTTCTTATGAAAATCACTTGATCACAATGGTATGGCTTCATACTAAGGGTGAAGCAAATGCTTTCTCACATATATATATATATATATATATATTTTTTTTTTCTTTTAGCACCCACTGTGAGATACCTAGGAAGGTTATATCAAGTCACCAAAAGGTAACATGAACAGGAAGTGCTCACAATTAAGTGATCAAAAATAGTGTCAAGATGAGGACTCACAAGTGACCACACTGAGAAATTTCGTGCTAATGCATGATATTTTTTGGATTTTTCTTTTTATGATTTTTTTTTTTTTTATTTTCAGTTAAACTAATCTACAGATGTGTTAGAGGATGTGAGACACATCTGGTCTCACAACCTTAGATATCACACAAGCCAAGAGACTTCCTCAAGGAGGAAAATCTCTCCAAATCTAATGCCTTTGTAAATATGTCAGCCAATTGATTTTCAGTCCCAACAAATTCCGCATACACGCTTTTTGTTCTACAAGATCTCTGATGAAATGATGTCTAATATCAATGTGCTTTGTTCTAGAATGTTGGACAGGATTTTTAGATATGTCCAAGGCACTTTTGTTATCACAAAAAGCAGTCAAAACTTTGCTATTCAATCCATAATCTTTTAGCATTCGATTCATCCAAAGTAATTGTGTGCAGCAACTTCCAAGGGCAACATATTCAAATTTCAAAGTGGACAAGGACACACAATTTTGCTTCCTACTATACCAAGACACAAGGTTATTTCCTAGGTAGAAACATCCACCAAGGTACTCTTTCTATCATCACTATTTCCACCCCAATCGTAATCATGTACCCAACCAAATTGGTGTTTGTTTCTTTAGAGTAATGTAGACCTAGGTTTACAAATTCCCACTCACATACCTAATGATTCTTTTCAAGGCTTTAAGATGGGACACTTTAGGGTTGGCTTGGTATCTAGCACGAGACATACACCGAACATAATGTCGTCTACTTGCAAAGTGAGGTAAAGCAGACTTCCTATCATGCTTCTATAAAGGGTTTGATCAACACTCTCACCATCGAATCATGACTTAGCTTTTGGGAAGATCCCATTGGGGTTCTTTGATGTGAAGAGTGTTCAAGCTCAAACTTTTTCACAAGATTCTTGGCATACTTAGACTGTGAAATGAACATGCCATCTTTGAATTGCTTAATCTGTAGACCTAAGAAAAAGTTCAACTCACCTACCATACTCATCTCAAATGTGGAAGTCATGCTATCCACAAATTCAGCTAGCATTGGATCAGAATTTGATCCAAACACAATGTCATCTACATAGATTTGTGCCACAAGAATCTCCTTCTTATTTCTCCTTACAAACAAGGTTTTGTCAACCTCACCTCTCTTGAATCCTAGTTGAAGCAAATGGTCAGTTAATCTACCATACCAAGCTCTAGGGGCTTGCTTTAGCCCATACAGAGCTTTTTTCAGTTTATACACATGATTAGGATATTTAGAGTCCACAAAGCCTTTAGGTTGTTCAACATAGGCTTCCTCATTTAATATCCCATTTAGAAAGGCACTCTTAACATCCATTTGATGAAGAGTAATCTTGAGGTAACAAGCAATGGCTAACAGAAGCCTAATGGACTCAATTCTTGCAACAGGAGCAAATGTCTCCTCAAAATCAATTCCCTCAATTTGAGTGTAACCTTGAGCAACTAACCTAGCTTTATTTCTAGTTATCACCCCTTGCTCATCAGTTTTGTTCTTGAAAATCCATTTAGTTCCTATGACATTACCATGTGAGGGTCTAGGAACAAGAGTCCATACCTCATTCTTCTCAAATTGAATTAATTCATCTTGCATAGCCATAATCCAGTCAGCATCTTTCAATGCTTCAGCAACATTCTTAGGTTCAATTTTTGAAACAAAACAACAGAAACTTACCTGGAGTATGCTGAGGAGCAACTCCACAAACCAGCCATCTTTCTATAATCAACTTTGTCCTTTTGTCTAGTTCTCACTTGAGCATGCACATCTCCCACAACTTGTGAAGTGGGGTGGTTTTTCTGGATTTTAGAAGGAATATCCTTTGACCTATCCACACACCCATTCACAATACCTTCTGGAGCATCATCCTGATCAGAATCAGAGGAACTGTCCTCGCCACAGGAGTTTGAGTGGATGTGGGTGCAGATGTGGGTTCGAGATGTGGAGGCGGATGTGTCCACATCCTTGGTTACATCCTTATCGGGTTCAACATTTTTATCAAGACCTGAAGCTTCTTTTGATTTTTCAAGACTGTTTCTTCATCCTTCCAAATTCCAAAGAAGCAACTTGAAACATCATCCTCAAGCAGTCTTGAGGTTAAGATCAAGTGAGTCATCAAATTTAACATTAGCATTCCATAATGGTCTTAGTTTTGAGATTGAAAACTCGTAAGCTCTACCGTTTGTGGAATAGCCCATGAAAATTGCTTTGTCACTCTTTGAATCAAACTTGGACAGTATTCTCTATCATTGAGAATATAACAAACACAACCAAACACATGAAAATATTTTACGCTTGGTTTCTTTCCAAGGAGGATTTGATATGGGGTGACAAGTGCTACCAATCCTTAGGAACACCCTATTGCCAATGTGGCAAGCAAGGTGTTTAAAGCTTCGCCCAAAATTTTTGGACAAGTTCTTTGAACTTAGCATGACCCTTGCCATTTCTTGCAAGGTTCTATTCTTTCTTTCAGCAATTCCATTTTGTCATGGGTGATTGGTGCGTAAAACTCATGAGTGATTCCCTTAGAATTGCAAAAATTGGTGAACATTTGATTCTCATATTCGGTGCCATGGTCGACCTAATCCTCACAAATCTTAAGACCATAAAGATTTCTAACTCTTTTGTACCAATTCTTGAATTCTCCAATTGTTTCGACTTTTCTCTTAAGAACATTACCCAAGTGTACCTAGAATAATCATCAACACACATAAAGGCATACTTTTTCCTACCAAAGCTTTCTACTTCAATAGGTCCCATTAAATCGGTGTGAATCATCTCCAAACATCTAGTTGTGGAGCATTGTTGGACCTTTTTATGTGATGCTTTTGTTTGTTTTCCCTTTTGACATGAACCACGTACATCGTGGTTCTTGAAGTTCAGTTTAGGGAGGTCTTTAATGGCTTCAAACCTTTGAAGTTCTTCTAGAGTTCTACACTAGCATGCCCTAATTTTTGGTGCCACATTGACATCATTAGCTTTTGAGCTTAGGCAAGAAAGATTGTCACCAAATTGGTAACAATTATCGCAGATCTAGGACCAAGAAACACACATTTATTATCCTTATCAAACACTTCACACAAGTGCTTATCAAACTTCACAAATAGGTCATCATCACACGGTTGATCGATGCTTATTAGGTTGGCTTTCAAGCCTTCCACATGGTACACATTGTGCAATTTTGGGAGACCCTTAACATCCAGGGTTCCTTTCCCAACAATCTTTCCTTGAGCACCTCCACCAAAATTTACTTTCCCTCCATTTATTACTTCATAATCAAGAAGGACTCGCTTGGTTTCCGAGTCATGTGCCTAGAGCACCCACTATCAAAATACCAAGAGCCGAGAGACAGAACTCTTGAGGGAAGAGTAAACAACATTGCGGTGGTAATTAGTTTAGGCACCCACCGTTTAAAGTTTTCTTTTGGGTTGCAGAGGTCTCGGATTGACTGGATGTGTGTTAGGATGTGCATACATCTTCTCACACATCCGAGGCCGTTTGAAATTACCGCATTTTTATCGGCCTTGAGTTTATAAATGTAAGGGCCTAATGTGACCAGGAGCTAGGCAAGAATGACAAATGTAATGCCTCTTCCTTGGTTTCTTCTCACTCAATGACTTTTTCTTTAAAAACTTGTTTTTTCACACTTTTTGAGGTAGAAGTCTCACATCCCTCCTTTACAAAATTATTTTCAAAACCTATACCTATTTTGTCACGTTGACCCATAGAAAAAGCTTCTTCCATTTTCATTTTACTTTTGTTTAACTTAGTAAAAGTATTTTCAGCTTTTTCACATTCATTCTTGAATTTTTCAAGGTCAACTTCTCTTTTGGTCACAAGGACTTCAAGTCTTGCAATGGTATCTTTTTGAGCATCATTTTCTTTTGAAAGTACATTTTTCATCTTCACAAGCAGCCAATTTATCGAAAGAGATTTGTTTACCTTAACAAGTACCTCAATTTTGTCCAATCTTTTCATCCAATCTGTATGCAGCTCCTTGTATGTGGCAAAGAGTTCCTCATAGGGAATGTCTCTTTCTTCATCTTCATCATCTGAATCTCCTTTTACAGAGAAACAGTTCAGCACTAGTTTAGATGTGACACCAGATGTGTACACAACTGAGCCCACATCCAAGGGATTTTCAGGAGTACATTCTTCTATATCTGAGTAAAAGGCATTAAACACGAATGGCAATTTAAGACAGACATATTAGCCACTTCTTCTTCCTCATCCTCACCGTCACTAAGGGTAGCGCTTAAGCTCATTCCCTTCTTTTTAAGTGTGTTAGCACACTCATTGGCATAATGACCAAAGCCACGACATGCCCTACATTGGACGTATTCGTATGATTTATTTTCAAAACTTGGTTTCTTGAATCCGGTGTCGGTGCTAGGTTTTAGCTTTTCGATCTTGGAAGTAGGTCTATTGGGGAATTTGCTTATCCTTCTATTTTTCAAGATAGAACTGAATTTCTTTGAAATAAAAGCTACATCCTCATCTTCAAGATTAGACTTGTCAATTTCGGAGGATAATTCCACAAGCTCTTTTGGTAGAGCGAAGCACTTTTAAGGGCAAGACTGTGTGTTTTGTTTTTCTTCCGAGCCTCAAGGTTAAGCTCAAACACACCAAGATTCCTATGATGGTGTCAAGACCTACGTATTTGTGTCTTTTGTTTCTTCAATCACAAATTTACTTTAATGTTAAACCTCTCGGGCAAGGTCCTTAGAATTTTACTAACAAGTCTTGCATTGGAGATAGATTCTCCTAGACTTGTGCATTCATTTGAAATCTCATGAATCTTAGCAGATATGACACAATATCCTCGAGTTTCTTCCATTCGAAGTAACTCAAACCTATCCATTAAAATTCTAAGCCTGGTAGCCTTCACACTTGGTGCTCTCTCACATTGAGTTTGCAAAATATCCCAAGCAGTTTTGGCTATACTTTCATTTGTTATAAGCTTGTACATATTCCCGAAACATGGCTGGAAATAGCACCCATGGCTTTTGAATTGTAATTAGCGGCTTGTATTTCATCAAGAGTCCATTGTTCTTCAGGTTTTCTTTCGAAAAAGGACTCACCAACACCAGAAGATGGCTTTTTCTCCACAGTAGGAGGTTGCCAAGCAACAAGAATGCACATCCAAGCTCTTTCATCAATACTTTTGATGTAATTTCGCATCTTAGACTTCCAAAGAGAATAATTTGTGCCATCCAAGACAGGAGGCCTATTTTGGTGATTTTGGCATTCCATAATGACTACACTTTCTGGATCAACACTCGGTAATATTTCGAGAGTTGGCTCTGATACCAATTGAAAGTTTCGTGTAGCTAGGAAACTTTGATCACGCAATAGGCAAAGGATGTGAGTACAGATGTGTCTCACAACTGTCGACACATCCACGTATAATGCAATGAATAAAGTAATTAAAAGCAAATAAAATGTAATAACTCAAGAGTTATATACGCTTACTGATCTGTGTGATCAGCAAACTAGGCTTACGCCCAAAAACCTTTCACTATAAAAAACTTTTGTTTCTTACAAAAACAAATAAGTGAAAAACTAAAATATGAAAATACTAAACAAGTTCTAATCACCTTCTACGATATGAACAACTCCCCTTTCCCAAGTAGGACTTATTCAATCAGAAGTAAAACAAGAGAACTTTATAAAAACCTAGATGTGAGTTACGGATGTAAGCTCACAACCTAAAATCAATACGGACGTATGCAATGAAGTATGTGTGTTTTTCTCTCTAAAAACCGTAGCTTCTCTTTGTGCTGAATGCCTTGTATTTATAGTGCACCATTGAGAAGATCTTCATGCAATCGACCTCTTCCTTTGTGAGAATCCTTTTTCTAAATGAAAACATAAAACACACTCACAAGGAAATCAAATATTAGTAGGTTAGTCCTAATATAAAACTATGTACATAAATAAAATATATTTACTATATTTACAATTCCTAGTCAAAGTAATATACTTATAAATCTCCATGAAAGTCTCAAAATCTTCTTACCATAATAGAAGTCAAATTAACTAAGGAAACAAGTAGTTCCCTAAAAAGCTCACGCTTTCAATATGTATGTATATATATATATATATATATATATATATATATATATATATATATATATATATATATATATATATATATATATATATATATATATATATATATATATATATATATATATATATATATATATATATATATATATATATATATATATATATCATTCTAGCTCTCTATACCGAGTTTCCATTTTGATCTCGTGGAACCCAAATGATGATGATATTTAGTGGTATTTTTTAAATTATTATGTAGGAATAAATTTACATTAATTTAAAGTGTTGATACGCAACAAATATTAGTATTCATTTCCTTGTTATTAGATATATAATAATTAAATCTATGTATATTAATTAGGGAATAGAATTGTCAATCTTAAATATGTGTTAATGCTAAGATAAAGTGCTTTGGCAATTAAAAAAATGGTTAGACTAATCTATGTTCGAATGTGAAAAATTATGTCGGTGAAAGTATATAATGTATATTTAATTTTTTTGTGAAAATAAAGAAAAATTACTATTGGTCATATTTATTTATTAATTACTTTTACTTTTACAGGCAGGAGTGCAAGAGATAGACTTGAACCTGTGACTATGCATGATGTAAACATTGATCGGGAACGTCCAGAATATTGCTTTAATAAACAAGGGACAAGTCTATATTGTTGTTGTAAATACATGCCATGGTGTTATGATAACTATAACCAATGTAGAGCCTTCTGTCCCGGTTTATTTCCTTGTAATCCACCATATAAGCCAAGTGTTTGATTATTAACATAATGCCAAATTCATTGGAAGATAATAATATATGTCAATCTTATAATATTTGGAATTATTACCATTCTTTATATATTTATATTTTTGTTTAGTAAATTATTTTTTTAGGGAGAAACCGTCCTTCTTGGTAAGATTATAAGATCAGCAAGAAGAATTGTTATTGATAATTCATTTTATCATTATGAGGTTACATGTTGTCAGTTAATTTTTTCAATTTACTATCATGTGATTTATATATTAAATTGTCTAGAAACATATCGATTTAGTTAGCTTTCGAACTATGCATCTCTTCTCGTATATTAAAATTACAACTGGATTAAAATTACAGCCCCAGTGGTGCCGTACATAATCCACATAGTCTAAAAATTGCATGGTATGCATATCACGGGGTAGCAAACTTATAAAACTATAGAGGGCGAATTGCATTTTATGCTCCAAAGTTTAGAGGTGTTCACAATGTAGGCCAGTTCATTCACAATTATAAACTTAGACCCCAAAATGTCAATCATTTTTTTGTCATGTTAGGTTTTTAACCAGTTTTATTAGGAAACTCCATCAAATGATCACATACAAATCTCATGCATTTAACAAGGGATCTTTTTAACAATGATTTTTTCATTGTTTTTGATGCATATTGAATGAAAATGAGTACCTAAATTAGAAAAACAAATGATATTTCCATTAAATATTTAGAAATGCAAAAAAATTTACATTTTGAAAAAAAAACACTATTTTATCACAATTTCTATTATTTGTTTTTTTCTTTTCGAAAGAAATAATAATCTATTTAAAAACCAATTTATATTATCAATATTGTTTATTAAAATTTATTTACATATGATTATGTTTTTTTAAGAATTTATATTTGATTATGTTAATAGTTATTTATATGTGATGGTGTTTAGCTAATTAAATTGTGAATTTTTTTTTCCTCTCATGAAACACAAATAAAAAGTATTTTATATAATTAAATGTAAAACAATATTATGCACAATCGTTGTATTTAATTTAAATGAAATCAACAATCATCATCTCTTTAAAACTGAAACCCCACCCACCATCTCCTCCTTAACCAACACCCGCCACCTTCCGTTCACCCACTACCAACTTCCATCTACCCACCACCACCCTTTACCACAACCAATCACCAATGTTAACCACCAATATCTTATCCATGTCGAAAGACTAAAGAGACCTTAATAGATTTTCAAAAACATCATTCGTACTATATGACACGAGACTTGCACATGTTTATTTAAAGAAATTTTCTAACAAAACTAGTTAAAAACTCTAACATGACAAAAAATTAAAATTTGGAGTCTAAATTGATAATAGTTAAAAAATAGGGTCTATGTTGTGAACACCCCCTAACTATGGGGCCCATAATGCAATTTCCCAAATTATTTATATAGGCTTCCAAGTAATATCTCAATGCATCATCTTTTTCACCTTTTTTCCTTAATTCTTTTGTCAAGCTCATTTCTGTATATTTTTCTATTATTTCAAAATTTAATTCAATACTACTTGTACCTAATTACCATTGACTTTTACATTTTCTTCTAACCTTTTTTGGAGTAACTCTTTTTTTCCATTACCATAAAAAAGCTATGTTAATATTTGTTATTATTGCAAAAATAATAAATAGTATCACATGTTAAATCTTTTTTTGGTACCCACTCAAAAAAAATATGGATCAATCATTACCCAAAATAAATGTCACATTTGACTTATAGGATATAATGAATCAAAGAAAAAAAAAACTATAAAAGTTCTTAAAATGAAATCTTAAGAAAAGTACAATGTGTCAAAAAAATGTGACAAGTTTTTAGAGAATCTTAATTTCTTTTCACCTACTTTTGCTTTTCAATTTCTGTCTCATAATGCCTAAGGACTTGTGTCCAAGCGGCATCTTGAGCAGATTTAAGTCTCTCGGTCATAGAGGTCTTGTGTTCAATACCCCTACCGGCTAGAATTGATATTAGGTGGTTAGGAATTTCAAAAAAAATAAAAATTGTCTCGTAATAGGTTTCATGCCCCTTTTTATCTTTTATTCAAATGGTCTTAATAGTATTCAAATGTTCTTAATAGTTCTCTTCATGCACGTGTGAAATAACCCTTGCAATGAATGGATCCTTGGGGGAGCATTAAAAATTTATTGACATAAAGTAAATGAGAATCATCTCTTCCTTATTAAGCATTATATAGAATAAATGAGAAAATCTCTTTCTTATCAAGCATTATAAAAATTAGGTTAATTTAACTGCCTACCCTAAGGTTTAGACAAGTCATATTGTCTCCTATGTTTTCACTGATTACATATTTTACTCCAAAGATATTAAAACAACTAATTCAGTATTCAAGTTTTGAATTGACAAAATTTTTGGGTAGTATAGTTATTATTTCATGTTAATAAAGGTTACAAAAGGGCAACAGTGAAATGAAACCAAACATAAGGAGTGATAAAACCTATCCGAACCTCAGAGATGGACAGTGAAATTCCACCTGAAAAAAATCTTCAACTTTTGGAAAGATAAATTTAATTGTCTTGATTGTATATGAAGGTTATTCCAAAATCTTAACTTTTTCTTGTCGTACTTATCGAGTTAGAAGTCATATATAAACCTAACCTGCTATTAGTTTTTGCTCTAAAGTCGTTACATGTTTCTTCCTCGAAAACTTCATCATACCATGAAACCCATTCCGAATCACCTCATTGTCTATTGTGTTATATTTCTCATTCTTTTAATCTCCAACGAATGTAAGCTTATATTTCTCCATATCCAAATGTTTACACACATGTGCGCACACACAAACACACATGCACATGTATGTGTGTGTGTGGTATATGTATATCTATATTTCTAATATTTATATTTATATTTATATGCATATGTATATATATATTTATATTTATATTTATATGTATACATATATTTGTATTTCTTATGTCGTGTTGAACTCCCTTCATCTCTCAATTTGTTTTAAAACTATCGTTTTTGGGAAAGTTATCTCCTAAAATGTTGTCACAAAAATACTTGCCAAAATGTATAGGTTTCTAAAACTCGTTATAAGCAATAATAACTTTAATATGTTGGAAAAAATTAAAGTCACAATAGGCAATTGAGATTTCTGCTTTTGTTTTTTTCCCGAAATTTGATCAGTTTTGGGAAAAATTCAAGGCCATATTTGATGCATTTTTAATATTTTTTGAACGTGTCTTTTTGGGAGATATTTTTTTCATAATTGTCAATCTAATAAAAATCTCCTTTCTATATATATATATATATATATATATATATATATATATATATCATTCTAGCTCTCTATACCGAGTTTCCATTTTGATCTCGTGGAACCCAAATGATGATGATATTTAGTGGTATTTTTTAAATTATTATGTAGGAATAAATTTACATTAATTTAAAGTGTTGATACGCAACAAATATTAGTATTCATTTCCTTGTTATTAGATATATAATAATTAAATCTATGTATATTAATTAGGGAATAGAATTGTCAATCTTAAATATGTGTTAATGCTAAGATAAAGTGCTTTGGCAATTAAAAAAATGGTTAGACTAATCTATGTTCGAATGTGAAAAATTATGTCGGTGAAAGTATATAATGTATATTTAATTTTTTTGTGAAAATAAAGAAAAATTACTATTGGTCATATTTATTTATTAATTACTTTTACTTTTACAGGCAGGAGTGCAAGAGATAGACTTGAACCTGTGACTATGCATGATGTAAACATAGATTGGGAACGTCCAGAATATTGCTTTAATAAACAAGGGACAAGTCTATATTGTTGTTGTAAATACATGCCATGGTGTTATGATAACTATAACCAATGTAGAGCCTTCTGTCCCGGTTTATTTCCTTGTAATCCACCACATAAGCCAAGTGTTTGATTATTAACATAATGCCAAATTCATTGGAATGATAATAATATATGTCAATCTTATAATATTTGGAATTATTACCATTCTTTATATATATTTTTTTGTTTAGTAAATTATTTTTTTAGGGAGAAACCGTCCTTCTTGGTAAGATTATAAGATCAGCAAGAAGAATTGTTATTGATAATTCATTTTATCATTATGAGGTTACATGTTGTCACTTAATTTTTTCAGTTTACTATCATGTGATTTATATATTAAATTGTCTAGAAACATATTGATTTAGTTAGCTCACTTTCGAACTATGCATCTCTTCTCGTATATTAAAATTACAACTGGATTAAAATTACAGCCCCAGTGGTGCCGTACATAATCCACATAGTCTAAAAATTGCATGGCATGCATATCACGGGGTAGCAAACTTATAAAACTATAGAGGGCGAATTGCATTTTATGCTCCAAAGTTTAGAGGTGTTCACAATGTAGGCCAGTTCATTCACAATTATAAACTTAGACCCCAAAATGTCAATCATTTTTTTGTCATGTTAGGTTTTTAACCAGTTTTATTAGGAAACTCCATCAAATGATCACATACAAATCTCATGCATTTAACGAGGGATCTTTATAACAAGGATTTTTTCATTGTTTTTGATGCATATTGAATGAAAATGAGTACCTAAATTAGAAAAACAAATGATATTTCCTTTAAATATTTAGAAATGCAAAAAAATTTACATTTTGAAAAAAAACACCATTTTATCACAATTTCTATTATTTGTTTTTTTCTTTTCGAAAGAAATAATAATCTATTTAAAAACCAATTTATATTATCAATATTGTTTATTAAAATTTATTTACATATGATTATGTTTTTTTAAAGAATTTATATTTGATTATGTTAATAGTTATTTATATGTGATGGTGTTTAGCTAATTAAATTGTGAATTTTTTTTTCTTCTCATGAAACACAAATAAAAAGTATTTTATATAATTAAATGTAAAACAATATTATGCACAATCGTTGTATTTAATTTAAATGTACAAATCAACAATCATCATCTCTTTAAAACTCAAACCCCACCCACCATCTCCTCCTTAACCAACACCCGCCACCTTCCGTTCACCCACTACCAACTTCCATCTATCCACCACCACCCTTTACCACCACCAATCACCAATGTTAACCACCAATATCTTATCCATGTCGAAAGACTAAAGAGACCTTAAAAGATTTTCAAAAACATCATTCGTACTATATGACACGAGACTTGCACATGTTTATTTAAAGAAATTTTCTAACAGAACTAGTTAAAAACTCTAACATGACAAAAAATTAAAATTTGGAGTCTAAATTGATAATAGTTAAAAAATAGGGTCTATGTTGTGTACACCCCCTAACTATGGGGCCCATAATGTAATTTCCCAAATTATTTATATAGGCTTCCAAGTAATATCTCAATGCATCATCTTTTTCACCTTTTTTCCTTAATTCTTTTGTCAAGCTCATTTCTGTATATTTTTCTATTATTTCAAAATTTAATTCAATACTACTTGTACCTAATTACCATTGACTTTTACATTTTCTTCTAACCTTTTTTGGAGTAACTCTTTTTTTCCATTACCATAAAAAAGCTATGTTAATATTTGTTATTATTGCAAAAATAATAAATAGTATCACATGTTAAATCTTTTTTTGGTACCCACTCAAAAAAAATATGGATCAATCATTACCCAAAATAAATGTCACATTTGACTTATAGGATATAATGAATCAAAGAAAAAAAAAACTATAAAAGTTCTTAAAATGAAATCTTAAGAAAAGTACAATGTGTCAAAAAAATGTGACAAGTTTTTAGAGAATCTTAATTTCTTTTCACCTACTTTTGCTTTTCAATTTATGTCTCATAATGCCTAAGGACTTGTGTCCAAGCGGCATCTTGAGCAGATTTAAGTCTCTCGGTCATAGAGGTCTTGTGTTCAATACCCCTACCGGCTAGAATTGATCTTAATAGTTCTCTTCATGCACGTGTGAAATAACCCTTGCAATGAATGGATCCTTGGGGGAGCATTAAAAATTTATTGACATAAAGTAAATGAGAATCATCTCTTCCTTATTAAGCATTATATAGAATAAATGAGAAAATCTCTTTCTTATCAAGCATTATAAAAATTAGGTTAATTTAACTGCCTACCCTAAGGTTTAGACAAGTCATATTGTCTCCTATGTTTTCACTGATTACATATTTTACTCCAAAGATATTAAAACAACTAATTCAGTATTCAAGTTTTGAATTGACAAAAATTTTGGGTAGTATAGTCATTATTTCATGTTAATAAAGGTTACAAAAGGGCAACAGTGAAATG
The DNA here is from genome assembly GCA_022495995.1 of Adenophora triphylla var. japonica. Lineage (NCBI taxonomy): Eukaryota > Viridiplantae > Streptophyta > Magnoliopsida > Asterales > Campanulaceae > Adenophora > Adenophora triphylla. The sequence continues at coordinate 93,052 of JAFEMH010001548.1, forward strand.
AAACCAAACATAAAGGAGTGATAAAACCTATCCGAACCTCAGAGATGGACAGTGAAATTCCCCCTAAAAAAAATCTTCAACTTTTGGAAAGATAAATTTAATTGTCTTGATTGTATATCATGGTTATTCCAAAATCTTAACTTTTTCTTGTCGTACTTATTGAGTTAGAAGTCATATATAAAACTAACCTGCTATTAGTTTTTGCTCAAAAGTCGTTACATGTTTCTTCCTCGAAAACTTCATCATACCATGAAACCCATTCCGAATCACCTCATTGTCTATTGTGTTATATTTCTCATTCTTTTAATATCCAACGAATGTAAGCTTATATTTCTCCATATCCAAATGTTTACACACATGTGCGCACACACAAACACACATGCACATGTATGTGTGTGTGTGGTATATGTATATCTATATTTCTAATATTTATATTTATATTCATATGTATATATATATTTATATTTATATTTATATGTATATATATATTTGTATTTCTTATGACGTGTTGCACTCCCTTCATCTCTCAATTTGTTTTAAAACTATCTTTTCACCTATTTTGCTTTTCAATTTCTGTCTCATAATGCCTAAGGACTTGTGTCCAAGCGGCATCTTGAGCAGATTTAAGTCTCTCGGTCATAGAGGTCTTGTGTTCAATACCCCTACCAGCTAGAATTGATATTAGGTGGTTAGGAATTTCAAAAAAAAAAATAAAAATTGTCTCGTAATAGGTTTCATGCCCCTTTCTATCTTTTATTCAAATGGTCTTAATAGTATATAAATGGTCTTAATAGTTCTCTTCATGCACGTGTGAAATAACCCTTGCAATGAATGGATCCTTGGGGGAGCATTAAAAATTTATTGACATAAAGTAAATGAGAATCATCTCTTCCTTATTAAGCATTATATAGAACTAGTGTAACATTCGTGCGTTAAACGCACGACCAAAATAATTTGACAATCGTAGCATCTAAATTAAAAGAGTTACTATATCTATAAATGTTAATATAGAATTTAAAATAAATAAATATAAAAGATATTGATAAAATATTAAAAAAAAATGTTGTAGTAAGCTTTTACCTAACAACCTCTTCTTATTTTCTTTGAGGCAAGACCCTTGTTAGAAGTTTCTTCTTGACCAATAATATAAAGATAAATTTATGATATCATGTCTAATTATATCATGCTTATATATCGTGATACAATAAAAAATCAAAATCTTTTATTAGGATAATCATTTTTTATTTAAATTACTTGGTCAAAGTATAATCAAGTTTATCAAAATCCTTTACCAAGTCCTATTTTGAGCGGGATAGAGGGAGTACGTCTTACTTTTGCATGTCAAAATTACGATTCATGAGGTTTGTAAGTTAATGTAGTCCTTTTCCAGCAATGTTGTCCTTTTCCTTCAAGAGCTATATTTGCAACTTCTTCCATTGATTATATTATAAACTTATCTCCATTAAGTCACCTTTGTCGAACGGTATTGGATACCTGCAGTGAGTAAATCAAAGATATTGTTGAAGAAGGCACATGAAAAAAGAAAGAAATTCGGATCTATGCATGGAGCCCAGGGCTATAGGTTGCTTCAGCTTGGAAGTCACCCCGAGCCAAAAGGCAGAAACAATATTATCCTCCAAAAAATTTGACAATGATACATTTGCTTCAGGTTTCCCTTATGATTTGGTTGCATTTATTTGGAAAATATGATTGCTTACAGATAATGAGATGCTTATGAGGTGACTTAAACGAAGAGTTGGAATATTTTTTATGAAATAATTTGTCTTTTGATCTTGTTTGGTGTCTCTTTTAATACAAAAAACGAACTTGAAGAGGTAATCTATACTGCTAGAGGATATATATGAATCATTAACATCGAAAACTCAACTAAACACAGCTCACATAAGTGCCAGAAATCATCAAGAATGGTAGTCATATTATCATTCCCAAGTGAAAGGGAGAATAAACGCAAAGCATAGGCTTAAAAACAACATGGTTGTTTGCTTTCACTATTATTGTGACATGAAAATGATTTTACTCATCAGATGCAATCGGCCTTGCATATTCCATGTAAAACTATAAAGTCTTGTACGGAATATAAAAAATTCAATGAAGGAGGAATCCCTAGTTTTCTTTCATCTTCTTCAATAAGATCTGAACAGTCACCTTTAATCGGATCCCAAACATATCCGCTCTCATTACTACCATCCTGTACTCACCGGTCCCGCCTCTGTTATCACCAAAACCCTAAGTAAATATACTTGTCCCAAGTTTGCACAGAGAGTTGATGGTCATTACCTAGATAGTTAGCCAGGTTTGTTGGATTTACAGTATCTGATACTCCATCAATGGCCATGCTTCCAACTCTAGCCTCCAATGCTTCCCTATCATCCTTGTTGAAAGGTCCTATATGCTTTAATCAGTTTAAAGGTTAGGCAGTTAAGCTTTGACAGCTGAGGTGAAATCTTAGCTGTCAGATATTAACTGTTCTTAAAGACAAGAGTTGAATGTGCAGCGGAATAGAAAGTGTTGAAATAATGTAAAGACAAGTGAATAGTGTAAGTGTGTGTAGATGTGTGTGTGTGATGTGTGATAATACCAAATGAACACAAGGAATTTTAAGGTGGTTCAGAGTTCACTCCTCCTACGTCCACCCTCACTGTCAACCTTGACAAGTGAGATCAATCCACTTAAATCTAGTTCCCTTTAAGATTTACAAAGGATTGGTTAGGCAAGTTCCTTGAACCTCCTCTTCCTAACTAGTACAGTCAGTTAGGGATTTGCTTGTTACGAAGCAAATTACAATGTACACTTAAAGTCAGTCTTAAGTGATTTACAACTTAGTTTATACACCTGAAGTCAGTTACAAGTGTCTCAGATTGTTTGAATGTTGGTTGCAGGGTTTGCAGGTGTGGAGAGGTTGAAGTTGAGGTTGTAAAGGTTGTGTGTATTGGGGTGTTGTCTTCAGTCTTGAGGGTTTCCTTTTATAGGCTTGAATATAGCCGTTGGAGGAGACAAAGGAGTAAATGCAAATGGGTGGAATAGTGTTTGCATTTAGAGCTTTGATGACTGGATAATAACAGGCTGTAATCTGCAACCATTTTATGTAATCTTCATGGAGATGAGCTGGCAACATCTGTATGGAGAGATTGGGCAAGGCACATCTTTGATCATCACAGAAATACTTCACTAATGCTGATGTTGAAGATCATAGCTGTCAGAGGGTTGAGACCTCTGCTGTTGAGAACCTTAGCTGTCAGGCTAAGTCTTTAGTGTTTGCAGGTTTAGGAGACAAGGATTTGTGTTGATGATTATGTAATGATCTTTTGTACATGAATACATTGATTTATGTGATTTGTCTTGGTGTTTGATCATTACATCATTGCTGTCCAGTTGATATAAAGGGTGTGCAGAAGAGTCATGGCTGTCCAGAGTTCATGAGTTATCTTGGCTGTCAGATGATGTTGAATGGGATATGTTTCTTTGTCAAAACCCTGTATAACTATGTGGTTTACATAGTTAGGTCCTAACAATTTCTCCCTTTTTGGCAAAGTAATATATCTAATAAAAGATATAACCTGCAAGAAACTCATGAATTGAATGTACCAATGAAGATAGAACTGATCTTCTTGATTCAACCATAAGAGTTTAAAACAAACAAAATTATCCAAAATAACAATTGTTTTTAAAGCAGGAAATAAAGGTAGGGTTTAAAAGACTTATCCAAAAAAGAAAAAAATTTCTAATCAGAAAATTCATCTCTTTCTCTTCTGGCTTCAAGGATCTCATCTCTTTCTGCAAGCAGAACCTTTTTCATCTTCTCTTCAACACCTCTGAAATACATTTCATTGTTCCATTCCCAGCTCATCTCATCATCATAGGTGAAGGTTTGGTCTTGCCTTTCTTTGAGAACAGCTTTGGATAGAGGTTCTTCATCATCTCTTAATCTCAGATTACCCCATTTGGGAGCATTCTTTGGCCTTGAGCTTTGACCTCTGGTTCCTGCAAATAGGTTAGAAAAGAAGGGGTTTGACTGTAGAGAGATGAGTTGTTGAGCTGGATATTGAGGTGGATCTGTGGTGATAGTGAGAGCAGTAGAGGTTGGAAACTGATGCTTTTGCTTCACTGGAGCATCATCTTCATCATCACTTGATACAATCACATTGGGAGCAGCACCAGAGGCTCTCTTTCCCAAGTTAACAACTTCTTTATCAGACTCAATAGTCTTACCTTTGGATGCCTTCCTTTCAGATTTGGATACAGCTGAGACTTCCAAAATGTGTCTCATTTTGGTTATCATTGACCTAGTGAATTTCTGCATATCTGAGATGGTCACATGGTATGGAGGCACATAGGTTGAAGGTTTAAAGGTTGGAGGAAGTTTGGCTTGGAGAGATCTGGTGTTTAGGAGGATGAAAGAAGGAGGTACTGAAGAGGTAGGGGGAAACATAGCTGTCAGGCTTGGCTTTGCAATGACAGCCATGATTTTGGCTTTATTTAGACAGATCCTCCAGTACATCTCTTTGGCAAGTTCAATGCAAAGGGCATAAACAAGGGATGAGGGCATATAGATGCATTCATTGATATTGGATGACAGAAGTTGGGAGAACAAAATTTCCCAATCAACGATGGTTGAAATGTCCATGAAATTTGGTAGTCTGGGGGCCTTGTGAAAGAAAGAGTTTGGGAGAGCTGCTCTATACCTTTTTCATTCCTCATGGGCAAAAATAATGAGCCCACATCTGTTTCTTGCATGAATCATAATAGTATTTTTGCTTAACAGCCAATGATTGAGGATTTAGCTGGGATTGGCAATCTCAGGAAAGTGGGTAATCTCCTTCAATCTTTGGTGGGCAGCCATGATGGAGGGGAAGGAAAAATCAATATCATAATCCAAAATCCAAGGTTCACAGGCTGGAAGGGTTTCAGAATCAGGAGTAGGGTTAGGTGATTCTTGTGTTTCAATAGTTTCAACAGATTGGTTGGGTTTCAGAATCAGGGGTAGGATCAGGTGTTTCTTAGGTTTCAATGGGTTCAACAGGTTTAGGTTGGGATTCACTCTCAGGAATGGTAGCTTTCTTGGCTTCATCTCTGGTTTTGATCAGGTCTAGGGCTTTTAGCATATCATCCTCACTTAGCAAAGATCTTAAGTATTCCATAACCACATGCTGCAAATCAGGTCTACCTAACAAAGATAGTCCTTCAGAGGCTCTAATGATGTTTTCAGGAAAGGGAGATGGATCAGAGGGACTTGGAGAGGGTGAGGAATGACCAGAGGAAGGCATAGCTGTCAGAATGGGAGAATGAGGACTGCTGTTCCCCCTTAACTGAGGCTCATCTTTTTCAGAGCCAGGGCTATTCCTCCTTTCTTTTTCAACACTAGGCTCATTTGGACTAATGTTGGCAGGATTGAGATTGAGAATACCTTGAGCTACAAAATCATGAGGTGAACTGGATTGGTCTTTGGATGAGGAGGGTTGAGGCTATTTACGGCGCTCACTTACGGCGGTGGACACGCGTCCGCCGTATATATTATATATATACGGCGGTTGTGCATACCGCCGTATATATAAAATATATACGGCGGACTAGGCCGTCGTAAATAAGTAATGTACGTACATTTGGTATGTATGTACATGAGATCGAAGTTATATACGGTGGTATATCAGTAGCCGCCGTATATAGGTACTTATTATCGGCGGTTGATACGCGTCCGCCGTAAATAATACACATTATTTACGGCGGTGTACAATATCCGCCGTAAATGTTATTAAATATCGGGAAACCCAAATTTCCCTATTCAGTTTCGCGGTAATCTCCATCTCTCTTTCTCTCCTCCAGAGCATCTCTCCTCCATAGCTAGGGCTCGAAAATCCGACGCCGGTGACCAAATCAGCAGGTAGGTATAGCGTATTTACTTTTAATTTTTGGTTTTTGTTGATTTATTCGATCTCTGTATCTCAGTCTCTCTTTCTCTCCTCCATAGCTTCTCTCCTCCATAGCTAGGGCACGAAAATCCAACGCCGGTGACCAAATCAGCAGGTAGATATAGCGTATTTACTTTTAATTTTTGGTTTTTGTTCTAGCTACATGGCTCATACTCTCTATTTTATGCGTAGTTGCTTGTGGGAAGGGGTTGGGCGCATCTTTTGAGTTTAGCTACCTGATAATAAGCCTAGGACGGAATTGCTGTGTAATAAGAACTTTCTCAGCATTAATATTTCTTTCTCTTGTTGCTTAGTGGGACTTCTGTTCCCCTATACAACCCCCACCAGTCTGCATAAAGTATCTGGGAGCATATTTGGGCCTGAACCAAAATAGTTTTTCTTATGGAATTGGTTTCCTTTCATAGTCCCCAGAAATTTACCATTAGAGTATGACTTGTTTATGCTTCATGGTTGGCCATTGCTTGAGATCTTCTCTTCTTTTATATTTTGAAATATTCCTAGTACAAAAATGTATTAGATGCTGAAAGGTCCGTGGTACATATTCTTTCCTCTTTCTTCATCTCTGAGTCTGTGTTTGTCATGCCTCGTGCATCCTAATTTTTTCGGTTGATAAAGCACATAATCTTTTTAGCAATCTAGATGTTGTTTTGCACATCAACCTAGTTCCTTAAATTAGCTTCTCAATTAGGGGGGGGGGGCTTGTGAGAGAGAACGAATGAATGTTGTCATAGGGTTATACTATATCATGGGCCCAAGTTCGACTAATAGGCTAGGCTCCAACAATGTATATTATCTATATTTGGACAAAAGTTGTACATATTTAGACTATGTTTGTTTATGAGTTTATTTTTATTCTAAAATTTGTGTCTCTCGGTCTTATATATAGGTTGTATTTTAACGTTAAAAATATCAAGTCAAGTCATATATGGACAAAAGTTGGATTGATTTGGATAATCGAATTTCAAATGAGTATATGTCTGGGGTTGACAACTTTCTCGATTTTGCATTCTCAAAAAAGTCTGTTGGTGTTAAAGAAATATATTGTCCTTGTAAAAAATGCGTAAATCGTTACCAAAAAGACCGTGCAACCGTGAAATCACATTGTATTGAAGTGGGATTTCAAAAAGATTACAAGAATTGGATTAGGCACGGGGAAGAGTACATTTCGGCGTATAAGAATGATAATAATGATAGGACAACTGAAGATGGCATTGAAATTGAATTGGGCATGCAAGATTGTATGAGGCGAATGGTACATGAAGGGATGGGTATGCCGGATAGTAACCAGCCAGGAATTGAAGAAATCGTACAATCAGATGCATCCACCGCAAAGTTTCTTAGACTTTTGAGAGATGCTGATCAAGCCTTGTGGGAAGGGTGTGATAAGTTTACAGTACTCTCATTTATTGTAGAACTTATGCACTGGAAGGCTAATTATCGAGTGGTCGATAAGGGATTTACTTCTTTATTAAAAAATTTCATTAGGGCATTGCCTCAGTCAGCGAAAGTGCCAAGTTCCTATCGTGAGGCGTAAAAGATGACTGCGGATTTGGGTTTTAGTTATAAAACGTGGGACGCGTGCATTAATCATTGTATGTTGTTTCGAAATGAAACTGAAAAACTTACTAAATGTGAAATTTGTGGAGCCTCTAGATATAAGCAACAAGAAGAAGGGGGTAGAGGTGAAGGTGCGGAAACAAGTGGCAAGAATAAACTTCCCAAGCAGGTAGCGATGAAGAAAGTATGGCATTTTCCCTTAAAGCCAAGGTTGCAAAGGTTGTATTGGTCATCTAAGACCGCGACACTCATGAGATGGCATGCCGAGAAAAGAATAGACGATGGTGTGCTGAGGCATCCTGCAGACTCTCGTGCGTGGAAGGGATTCGATGAACGTTATCCATTATTTTCAAGTGAAATTCGGAATGTTAGATTGGGATTAGCATCTGACGGATTTAATCCTTTCAGAACAATTACTATATCTCACAGTACTTGGCCGGTTGTGCTTATGCCATACAATCTTCCACCTTTGGAGGATGTTAGATGGGGGGAGGTTATCGCTCGGGAACAGAGTCGACAGACTTTAGAGGATGCTAGATGGGGGGAGGTGCAGGATCGTTTTGAGGGGTTGGAAGATGAAACTGCCATTTTGGGAGCCCGGTATACGCAGCTGGAGGCTTGGGCGATGCAGACAGAGCCCCGGAGTTACGAGCCAGTTTCAGAGGATTATTTGACTATGATGCATTCGAGAGCCACTGCTCGTGCACAGAGGAGTTCTTCCCATCAGACCTACTATCAGGGACAAACCTCCGACTCTCATCATTGATGTTATTATTTATGTTTCATGTTTCAATCAAACTTGTTATTTTGTATGGTTGAATATTAATATTGTTAATTGTAATATGTATTTGTTTAGATCTTATTTGCTTACTATTACTAAGACAATGTTATTACTTATGTTTCATATTTCAATCAAACTTGTTATTTTGTATGGTTGAATTGAATATTAATATTGTTAATTGTAATATGTATTTGTTCTGCTTCTTTTGATCAAACTCTTATTTCCTACATAATCATGTTGCAGCATCTCTCTCAAGTTACTTTCCACCTCTGTCATCTGCTTCTCTAGGTACTCCTTTGATGCCTGTAGAAATTTGAATATATTAAATGAATATCCAATTTTTACTTTGGGATGTCCCCGCCCCGCTTCCCTACCGATTTGGTACCCGCGGGAGCCCCAGCCCCCCCGGTACTATTTTATACTTTTTCTGTATCAAGCAAGGCTTGCCCTATAGTGTTGTTGTTGTTGTTGTTGTTGTTGTTGTTGTTGTTGTTGTTGTTGTTGTTGTTGTTGTTCCCCCTGCCCCGCTTCCCCATCGATTTGGTACCCACGAAGCATGTTCCTTGTTGTTGTTGTTGTATTTGTGATTAGGGAAATGCATGTGTTGATGTCAATTGACGAAGTCAATGCCTATGACTTAATTGCAGATAATTAACTAATTTATCCGTTTGTGATGGTAACTTGGGATTTGCTTGATCTGTTGTTTGTATTGGCAGTGGTTTTAAAGAACTGATTTTGACCAAGTTGATTCGGAGTACTGTCTTTGCCTTTGATTATGATTCCCCCTCTCATAAACCCAACTTTCTATGTTAAATCCAACTTGATTTTTATTTTTCAATTTATTCAGTTTAATGTAATCCAACATTCCAACTGATGGCGTTTTTAATGTATTCCAACTGATGGTATTTTAATGGTTGTGTTTAAGATTATGACTACTCATAGTTAGTGCTTCATATGGATTTCATATGTTCAGTTTGCGCGTTCAACTTATTTGGTGCAACTTCATAAGGTTGTAAGTTGTAGGTCTAAAGGCTTTGTTATTATTGTTGCTGCTGTTGTTATTATTGTTGCTGCTGTTGTCGTCGTATACATAAAAAAAATGAAATGATATTACTTGTTTGATGCTACAGTTGATCTGCAGAGCTGTATATACTACAAAAATATAAGTAGATTACTTTTGTTGTGTTGTTGTGTTGTAGAAAGTAGAGCCAACTTTACAATTTACCTTTTCATGACTAGTTTTAAGCACGCATTAAAATGATTTTGAAACCTAATATTGAAAACGTTGGACTCTCTCTCTCTCTCTCCCACACATGGAGCTTACTTATTCTTTTATTTCTTATCTTTCATTTTGGATGGGGTTCTTTCTCATAGAGCCGACCTATTTTTTTATTTCTTACCTTTCATTTTTGGTGGGTTGGCAACTGTGTCATATCTATGGTTAGGACAAGGATGCTACCCAAAACTTAAGTGCTTCTTGTTAACCACTAGTGGACCACTAAATTGCACTTCTCTATGGTATAGTTTGTGAAAATCTTACCTGCTGAATAGCTTAGACACTTGATAATATTCATAACATGTTAGAGTACTTGCATACTCAATTTCAAGGTCTAATTCCATGTTTAAATCATGTTTTGAAGCTTGTTTCCATGATCTATGTCTGCTGTCCAGTAGATTCTGTTGCTGACCACTTTGTCTTTCCATGCAATAAACATGAACTACACTTGATTTCTGGGTTTGAGTTATAGAACGAAATTTGTTCTTAACATGATAAGGAAAATACTCATGCCTTTTAAATAATTTTTTGACCTCAGGAAAGACCTTTTTCCATTTTTTTTATTCAAGTGCATGCTCTCAGAATTGAAGCTGTCCTATTTCTGACATTAGATGTCAGAGGTGTTTTGAAACCTTTAAACTTGTTTTCTAGACTTCAAACTTCCCAGGATTCATATTTGATGTGTGGTATTCAACTTTCATGTTTTGAGTTTTCCAGGATTTGCATGTCTTCATAATGTAAATTTCGAATCAAAATGAGATGTGCTCTGTTTTCCTGTTCTGGGCAGATTTGACTTCTGTGTTCATGGCATGATTTCAGCTTCATAAATTAATCCATAAATCCTACAAATATTCATATGTGTTCTATAACATGTTGGGAGGCAATCCCAAGTTTTGTTTCTGGATTTGGATTAGTTTTGGACAGGTACATTAACATGAATTGGGTCATTGTTTCTGTTGCTGTTGTTGTTTGCTGTTGCTGTTGTTATTTTCATTTTGAGTGTTGTTGTTGCTGTTTATAGGTCTTATATAAGATACATAAGACCTATAATAAATTTATAGGTCTTATACATATATTATAAGACTGTTTTTTTGGGTCCTTTACTTGGTTTATCCAATTTTTGTGCTGCAATTGAATTGTCATATGACAGATATGCCGCCAAGGAAAAATTTAATAACAGGTCAGGGCTCGAACCATAAAGGAAGAGGGCTGGCAAAACCAACCAGAAAATAGGGTAAAGAGAGATTGAATATAATATGGAATCAATATGGTCAACCAGTTGGTGGGGAAATGGCAAAACTAGCTACTCAGCTAGGACATTTTGCTAGAAATGGGGAACATTTCCCATTAACTAAAGAGTGGCCTCAGATGGACCATGAGTGCATAGATGCCGTATGGAATGACGTTCTGGTAAGTTGTAATCCATATTTCTTACATAAATCTCTAGTACGTAGTCAAAAGTCTTATGATTCTCTAACAATTGTTTTTTATTCTTTGTTGAATTGTGTATATAGGATAATACAAATGCGCCTCCGGAGTATTACCCAGTTATGAATATTTCTCTCAATAAAGCGTGGCGTGACTGGAAATACCAGGTGAGACAAGCATATAATAAGTATTACTCAGTTATGAATATTACTCATTTATGACTTTGTTATGAATATTACTCAGTTATGACTTTGTAATATGGAAATGTCAGTTGAAACAGTCTTATAAGATGTATGAATCCGATCGGGACGCATTGGCTCACCCACCCCGTGGGTGCGTTGCGGATCAATGGGCTGAACTTGTTGCGATGTGGGGTACGGACAAGGCTCGGGTATATTTCAAATTAATCTCAATCTATTATCGTGAATGTCTTATATATGTAGTCAAATTAATACTAATATTATCTTCTTCTTTTTTTCCAGGAAATATCATAAACAAATAAAGCGAATTGAGAAAAGCAAGCGTGCCTGAACCGGACCGGAAAAAAGTCCCATCCCAAAGTCATAAAAGAGGTTTGTCATCGTTCAATTTAGTTCTCAGTTGTCAATTAATGTTTCTTTTTGTATCGTATATAAATATATTTTTTTTGGTCAAATGATTCTATTATAAATTGTAGAGAGACGACGAGGGTTTACCAACTGAACGCGTAAGCTTGTTCATAGCTACGCGCACGGGCAAAACACCTGCAGATCAAGAAACCTCTCAAATGATTGTAAGTTAAAGTTTCAACCTTTTTTGTTTCAGATTTGTTATTCTATAGAATACTTTTTTCATTTCTAACTTCATTTTCATAATATTAATTAAAGTTAAAACATTTATATTGAACATGTTGTTTTTGTTACAGCAAACGCTTAATGATGCAATTGATGAGCTGCCAGAGGAGCAACAAAACTCTCCCAGGGCGCGCGAAAAGATTTTTACAGGTATGATGGGCACTGATGACCACGGGAGAGTGCGATGTATGGGAGGCGGTGTTAACAAAACTAAGGTGTTTGGTAAATCCTCAACTTCTCAGACAGCTGTATTGGAGGCGGTGGCATCTGTCAGAGCAGATTTTGAAAGGCAACTTCAGGAGGAACGCCAACAAAATGAGGAGCAACGCCAACAGTTACAACAACAAATTGATGATTTGAAACGTTGTTTTATGGAACAACGTAGAAAAGTCGGTAATGAATAGGTGGTGATATGTTTCTCAAAGTTGTGGATTTTAGACATTGATTGAATTTTGGATACATTCAATAACTAACTTTTTTGTATAATGGTTATTATGTTTGAATACATTCAGCATTAATTTTGTGTTAATGGTTATTATGTAGATTGTAAACATTGATTGCATTTGTGTATTTTTGGTTATATACAGGTTGCATTTGTGTGTGTACAGGTTGAATTTGGTTTTTGCGAATGTATTTTTGGGGAAAGTGAATTATACAGGGCTGGAGGAAAAAAAATAGGCTTATTTACGGCGGTGACCACATCCGCCGTATAAAATGAGCATGGACGACTCTTCCCCAAAGGGGGGACGAGGGAACCTGGTGGGGGTGCAATTGGGACGACTCGTGACACAGCGGACGACTCGTCTCTTATTTACGGCGGTTACACCAACCGCCGTATAAAGATTACTCAAATACGCCAGCAATATACCTATGTATTTCATTTATATACGGCGGTGGTAAATCCGCCGTAAATACTATTTACGGCGGATATCCCGCCGTATATAGTATTTACGGCGATTTTTTATACGGTGGACTATTTACGGCGGCTAGTCCGCCGTAAATAGTATATACGGCGGGGCGCGTTTTATATACGGCGGATTTTAACCGCCGTATATAAGCCTCTTTCTTGTAGTGATCACAAGTCTCAATATCAACAAAATGCATGAACCACAAATGATTATCAAAGATGCATACAAAGATGGATGTATTGGATATTCAATCTAATGAAAGCTTGACCCACTTAACTTTTGAAAAACAGGTTTTCAAAGTGCATCCCCAGCGGAGTCGCCACTGAATGTGCGCTCGCCCGAAAAATTGGTAAAAAAAATAAGTCGCCACGCCATGCTTAAGAGGTGCATTTTGAAAAACCTATGAAAGAGAACGGGTTCGGGGATCAGGTTACGTGTTGGGAAGAACCGAGAGTTCACCCAACACGCCTCGTCCGTAGACGAGTCTTTCCAATTAAACATCCAGGTAATCCATGAGTGTGTGCAAATATCGATAATAGACAAGTGTGGTAAACATGCATTTTATTAATATGAATTGAGACTTACAACTTGTGAGCCAATTATTTAGGGAGGCCACATCCCTACTACAACAATTTAGAACAGATTACAAGAGGAAATGGTTCTTGCAAACAGGCATGATGTGTCGCATGACACATGACACAGGTGACTAGACGTGTCGCGTGACATAGGATTACCCATGCACAATGTGTCGCGTGACACATAATGACCATCTGCAGGAACTTACAAAATGGAACACCAGATCAACAATAGCCAACAGATCTAATAAATTGAACAAATTAGATTCGAAAAGTAGAATTAACAACAATTCGACCCCGGGAGTGTGGATATGGATAGATCCACACCCCCTTTGGGGTCTAAACACCAAATTCAAACAATATCCAACAATGAAAGCTCAATTACTCAGATTAATCAGATTAAACAGAGAGATTGCGATTGGGATTCAGTAATCTAGATGGATAGAGTCTGATCACTGAATCCAAGAGAAAGTAAACAATAGAATTATGAAGGAATTAGATAGAAGAGAGAGAGAAGAGGGGTTTGAGAATTGTTACCCTTGTTGCTTCCACAAATTCTGTATCAAGTTAGATACAGAATCCTTCAACTGCAGCTTCTGGTCTTGCAAGGCTTGAGAGGATTGGTGCAAGGTAGATCTAAGGTTTGGTTGAGAGGATGAGTTGAATTGGAGGAAATTGGGGTAGGTTGAAGGTAGGAGAGAGAGAGAGAGGATTGTGTTTGGGGTGCTTTGTTACGACGCAATTTCTGCAGAGTAACAGTAGGTCAGGTTCTGGATCCATTTCTGAGAGGGGGAGGGTCTTATTTATAAGCTGTAGTTAGTGGTCACCTTGTGTCGCACGACCTTACGTAACCACTTTCCATGCCTCGACTTGTCGCGTGACACAAGGTGACACCAACCATTTTTGGCGCCAAAACCAGTTTCTGGAACATTCAGGCCTAAATACCTAAAAAGTCCAAAAAGGTTTATTCCCAGCAGGTCCTTTGGCATGAGCAAGGTACCAAAAGGTACTTCCTTCGCGGGAAACTTATGAAATGTTTCCGGAAGTCTCGGGATAGGCCAGGAATTTACCAAAACGCCCCTTAATGAAATTTTATTACATTAAAATGCACCTAAAAGGGTTGCGAATTGGATTGGCGTACTTACACTAGGCCGCCCTTTCGGGTTTTCAACCTAGTTGGGTATTACTCTTTTAGCACTTTTATTGGGAGATGACTCAGTGTTTATGCGTAGTATCTGCGCAGCTTGTCGCCATTTACTGGGTGTACAAAAGGATTTCCGTCGAGGTCTGTAAGTTGCATGGCTCCCCCGGAGAAGATTTTCTGAACAATGTAAGGTCCAACCCAGACAGGTTCCCATTTGCCAAGCGGATTAATGCGGGCTGGAGGCTTCTCTTTCAAAATGAGGTCACCTTCCTTGATGTCCCGGTGTTTCACTTTCTTGTCAAAGGCTCTGGCCATCCTTCCTTGATAAGCTCGGATATGTTCCATGGCTCTCAATCGGCGTTCATCCAGCAGGGCCAATTCATCATGGCGACTCAGGAGCCATTCGACCTCGTTGATCTGACTTTCTAGTAGCACACGGAGTGAGGGAATCTCTAGCTCGACTGGGAGCACGACTTCCATTCCATAGGTGAGAGCAAACGGTGTTTCCCCGGTTGCAGTTCTGACGGATGTTCTGTATCCCCAGAGAGCAAGGTGAAGCTTGTCAGGTCAATCTTTGCCTCGGAGAGCCATTTTCCGAATGATGTTTTCCAGGGTCTTGTTTGCTGCTTCGACGACTCCATTAGTTTGGGGCCTATAGGGAGATGACTTGTGACGGGTTATTCTGAATTCCGCCAGCAGCCTGTCGCATTCCCCTTCAAAGTGGGATCCATTGTCTGAGATAATTTCGGCTGGCAACCCATATCTGCATATGATGTTCTCTTTGATGAAGAGGACTACCTTTTTCGAGTTAAGAACTTTGTAGGATTTAGCCTCAACCCATTTGGTGAAATAGTCAACTGCTACCAGGACAAATTCGTGGCCGTTGCTGCCTGATGGCATGACTTTGCCTATGACATCAATTCCCCAAGTGACGAAAGGCCAAGGAGTTGTCATGCAGTAAAGCTCGTGTGGAGGCAAGTGGTTGAGGTTTGAGTACCGCTGGCATTTGTCGCAGCTTCTGACGAACAGGATGCAGTCAGTTTCTATGGAGATCCAAAAATACCCCCTTCTCAGTATGATTTGCATTAAAGCTCGAGCATTCATGTGGGGGCCACAGGTACCACCATGCTTGTACCTCTTAGCTTTGGTTGCCTTGTACTCTGACTTGTTCTCCCCCAGAATAGCTGAATAAAATATCTCTTTGCTTGGTCACTAATTAAACAAATAAACACATGTTTATTTGTTAACTTCTTCTTCTCTTCTCGTGATTAACGCCTGGGCTGTTTCTGTTGCTGATTTCAAGCTCATTTTAAGGAGACTAACTACTGTTATATAAACATTAATTTACCCATTAATATTTGTGAAAAATACAGTAACTAACTCAGTGTCGCCAATTCCAAATGGCAACACTTGTGGCAACACCAGTGGCAACACTGGTTTGCAACACTTGGGATAACATTCATGGCAACACATGATCTTAACATTAACAGAGGATACTGCGGAATACTGTCCTGACAAATCTGGTTTCCTGACAGACGATACTGACCGTTCTGCTGCTGATTGGACTGACCATACTGATAACTGTCCGGGTACATGCTGAACTGGGTTGGGAATAGTTTCCTTGGGTCTGGAATCCGTACTAAGCTTGCGGCACTGGGCATTGGGAGCTGGAGAGGAGGTTAGATCAAAGAAATTCGATGGTTGGTCACCGCTTTTGTTGAACACATGCTGAGCAACTTGGCTATGTATCTGAGAAGGTGGGGGAGGAACCCTTCTTTGGGTATTCACAGCAATTTTCGGAGACGGCATCCTATCCGGGCGAGGAGCATAACTCACGGGAGGAGGCATAGCATGGTAGTTGGGTTGAGCATGTTGAACGGGAGAAGCAGATCTGATCTTGTTATTACTATCTTCAGTGATTTCTTCGTAAGAACCATCCTCTTGGCGGAGTACTGCGATTCCCCTGGCTCTCATGGCCTCGACAAAACGGGCGTGGACTTCCTCCTCTCGAGCCTTGGCGTTCTGAGCCAACAAGCGGGCTTCACGTTCCCTGACCAAAGAAGCTTCCAAAGTTATTCTCAACTCTTCTGCAGACATGTCATTCAAACCCGGTTGACCCATCGAAACTGAACCTCCAGCAGACTGAGCAGCAAACATATCACCATTTCCGGCCATATCTGATTCTGAACTAACTGAAACCCTCGAAACTGTTTGAACTTCTTCAACAACGCGGACCAGACGAGCTCCCGGAACAGAGGAGCGGATCCAACTCGCTGTAACTGCAGGGGTAGATACGGGTTTATAAGGTAGTGGAGGAAGATTTTGAGGAAATACGGGAGAGGGAAAGGAAAAGAGGGACGGAATCGTGCAAAAAATCTATTTATCTTCAAGTATAAATCAGTATTTTAAATCCTAAGTATGGTTGGGAAACGAGAAGCCTTTATTCACGCAAACTACACCTTGGGGAAACCTAAGGATGCAACATTCAAATCACACTAAATGCTTTGCATTGAAATTTATAATAGGTGATGATACCTAAACAAGACCTAAGCACCGTATGGGACGGAGAGGTTTTCCAAATTTCTGGGAAAATTTGGGCAGCATAACGGGTATTCTTGAAGAATTTCAAAGAAAAATCCGGCATGACCTCTCGTCGGTGCTCGATGACAATGCGGCATGATCTCTCGTTAGAACACGCCACGGGAATGACATGTCCCCACGTGAAACCATGTTGCACTGGCAACATGCCCACAAGGTACAAGGTTTTGGGAAAGGTATGAGGACCTAATGTAAATTTCAAAAACAATTCATTTTAGTGTGATTAAAAATGTTGTATCAACAACCAACCGTGGGTAAGTTTTAAGTGTGGCGCCACCTATAACGCGCTAGGGGAATAGGTTTGATACTAGGCGCTAAAGCATAGGCTACATACATCACCGTTCGCGATGCCGTCAATCGCACCCGAGGGTTCTAAATCTATCTGGTAGTGTGCGGATGACTATGTTCTTTTATATATAAAAAAACAAATTTTTTTTTATTTTTTTTTATTTTAAAAGGAAAAAACAAAAGAGAAAACACACACACTCTCACAGGGAAAAAAAGGGGAACAACGATCAACTGAGCCATTTTGATTCAAGGGACTGCCCTCAATCCAGCCTCTGAAACATGTTCAGTGACCAATCCTGTCGCGTGACACATGACAGCATGGGACAGAGCTATCGCACGACTTGATCAGTCACTGAACCAGAACCCTGTAAAAATGAAATCTGCCCCTGCCTCCCTATGGCAAGGGACAAAGCACAATAACAAAGCACAACAAGATAGCCACAAGAAGCAAACAAAAGGCTCACAAGCCTCATAATGCAATAAAATGCATGTACCACAAAAGATCATTAAGGATGCACACAAAGATGGATATATTGGATGTTTAATTGAATGAAATCTTGACCCTCTTAATTTTGAAAAGCAGGTTTTCAAAAGTGTGGTCCCCAGCAGTGTCGCCACTGAATGTGCGCTCGCCCGAAAATTTTTGTTTTCGATGATAAAAAAAAGGAGTCGCCACGCCATGTTTAAAGGTACACTTTGAAAAACCTTTGAAAGAGAAAATGGGTCCGGGGGTCAGGTTACGTGTTGGGAAGAACCGAGAGTTCACCCAACACGCCTCGTCCGTAGACAAGTCTTTCTAATTAAACATCCAAGTAATCTAAAGTATGTGCAAACAATGATGATAAGGAAATGTAGTAAACATGAATTTTATTGACTTGAACTTGGAATCTTACAACTTGTGAGCCATTTATTTAGGGAGGCCACATCCCATATACACAGATAAAAATAGATCGAAAATGGTCTCTGCAAACAGACATAGAGTGTCACGTGACACATGACATGCATGGCTGAATGTGTCGCGTGACACAGGATCAACCAAGCACGATGTGTCGCGTGACACAGGACGTCCGTATGCAGATACCTCACAGCTTGAACACAGAAGAACAATCAACCAACACTGATCTAACTATACAACCAGATTAACTTCAGAATGAACAAATTAACCACAAATCAACCAAGGGGGTGTGGATATGGGTAGATCCACACTCCCTTGGGATCTAAACACCAATTTCTCCAAGGATCAAATCATGAACACTCAATTATGCAATACAACAATATTAAACAGTGAGATTGCGATTGGATCTCAGTAATCACGACAGATGGAGTCGAATTACTAAGATCAGAAGAGAACAAGATGATGGAATTGTAGAAATTGAAAAGTAAGAGAGAGAGAGACGGGATTGAGGGGTTACCCTTGTAGTATCCACGAATTTTATACCAAGTTTGGTATAAAATCCTTCAATCACTGCTTCTGGTACGAATTGAACTGAGAAGGATGGATGGAAGGGGGATCCAAGTGTTGGTGGGTGAGTTTAGGTGAATTGGGGGGGAATTGAAGGTAGATTTGGGTAGGAGAGAGAGAGGTGTGTGTTCAGTGTGTGTGTTACGCTCCAATTTTGGCAGAGTAACAGTATGTGGAAGTTGGGATCCATTTCTGAGAGGTGTAGGGTCTTATTTATAGGCTGCAGTTGATGGTTACAGTGTGTCGCACGACCTTCTGTAACCATTTTCCATGCCTCGACTTGTCGCGTGACACAAGGTGTCACCAACTGCTTTTGGCGCCAAAACCAGTTTCTGGAACATTCTGGGATAATACCCAAAAGGTCCAAACAGGTTTATTCCCTGTAGGTCCTTTAGCATGAGCAAAGTACCAAAAGGTACTTCCTTCGCGAGAAACTTATGAAATGTTTCCGGAAGTCTCGGAACGGACCGGGAATTTACCAAAATGCCCCTTAGTGCAATTTTATCACATTAAAATGCACCTAAAAGTGTAGCGAATTGGATTGGCGTACTTACACAATTGTAGCCTAAGACCCTCCGGCAGCTACATCTACCCCCGCAGGTACAATAATCAACTGAGCACCATCGAATCACGAGGACTATCCCTCAAACCAAATTCGAGACAAAGAGTTCAAATCTAGCAGTCTCCCAGCAATGATCACCAAGATCATCGGCCCCGTCGCCAAGTCACCAGCAAAATCCGTTTTCCATGGTAATCTAGCAAGCAAAATTCATGTCCTATCAAGCAAAGTTCATGACTCCAAAGTCAGCCAACCATCAAGAAAGGTCGTCCCTCACACGGCAAACTAGCAATTCATCAGCAACAGTGGTCTAAGTCCCTCCGGCAGCCACAATCATTGACAGTAGCCTAAGTTCCCTGGCAGCTACCAGTCTTCATCAACAATGGTCTAAGTCCCTTCGGCAGCCACCTTTCATCATCAAGTAGCCTAAGTCCCCTGGCAGTTACTAGCAATTCATCAGCAATAGTGGTCTAAGTCCTTCTGGTAGCCACGATCATTGGCAGTAGCCTAAGTCCCTTGGCAGCTACCGTTCCTCTTCATCAAACAGTGGTCTAAGTCCCTCCGGCAGCCACATCCATCAGCAACAGTAGCTTAAGACCCTTGGCAGCTACTCCTCATCATCAACAGTAGCTGAAGACCCTTGGCAGCTACTCCTCATCATCAACAGTAGCCTAAGACCCTTGGCAGCTACTCTTCATCATCAACAGTAGCCTAAGACTCCTGGCAGCTACTCTTCATCGACGACAGTAGCCTAAGTCCCCTGGCAGCTACAATTCTTCATTAGCAAGTGGTCTAAGTCCCTCCGGCAGCCACGATCATCAGCAAACGGTAGCCTAAGTCCCTTGGCAGCTACATTTTTTCCGCAACTTTATGACAACAGTAGCCTAAGTCCCCTGGTAGCTACGAGTCTTCAACAATAGTGGTCTAAGTTCCTTCGGCAGCCACCTTTCATCAAGTAGCCTAAGTCCCTTGTCAGCTACCAGTCTTCATCAACAATGGTCTAAGTCCCTTCGGCAGCCACCTCTCATCATCAAGTAGCCTAAGTCCCCTAGCAACTACCATTCATCATCAACAAGCAGTAGCCTAAGTCCCTTGGCAGCTACAGTTTTTCCACAACATCACGACAACAGTAGCCTAAGTCCCTTGGCAGCAACAACTCTCCATCAACATCAGCAACAGTGGTCTAAGTCCCTCCGGCAGCCACGATCATCAACAATTGTAGCCTAAGACCCTCCGGCAGATACAATCCTCCATCAACATCAGTAACAGTGGTCTAAGACCCTCCGACAGCTACAACCCTCCACGATCACCAGCAATTGTAGCCTCAGTCCCTCCGGGAGCTACAGGTAAGCACATCAAAGGTATGAAAGCATATCTCTACCATTTTTTGCTCCTTGTTGGCATTTTCGAACTACGACCGACTTGATTCCCTCCAAGGATACGTAGGAATCCTTTCTCCAAAGGTCCAACCATCCGATCTCATCCGATCATTGTCCAACCATCCGCCATATCCCCAGCCGCTCATTGGGATTGGGTCTTCTTTTATCGACAACCTCACTTCTTCCTTAAGTGAAGTTACCGAGGGGCTCTGTAAGTACGCCGATCCAATTCGCGACCCTTTTTAGGTGCATTTTAATATGATAGTGCATTTTAATATGATAAAATTGCACTAGGGGACGTTTTGGTAAATTCCCGGTCCATTCCGAGACTTCCGGAAACATCTCATAAGTTTCTTGCGAAGGAAGTACTTTTCAGTACTTTGCTCATGCTAAAGGACCTACAAGGAATAAAACAGTTTTGGACCTTTTGGGAATTAACCTGGAATGTTCCAGAACCTGGTTTTGGCGCCAGAAATGGTTGGTGACATCTTGTGTCACGCTGTGAATGTGTGCCCAAATTTAATTTTTTGTGTTTTTAAATCGGATTCACTTGAGTTTGAAAACATCCGGCTTAATTTGAAAAACGAAGTCGCCACGCCATTTTGATTTCCTCAAAACTTTGAAAAAAAGGATTTAGGGTTCGGAGGTTAAGTTACCCCTTGGGAAGAACGGATCGTCGTTCACCCAAGGTGCCTTGCCGTAGCAAGTCTCCCAAGATTCCATTTTTCGTGCTTGCTTGCGTGCTTTCTTGTGTGCATGTGTTGAAAAGAGGGGGGAATGTACCAAGTTGTCTTCCGGACGTACAAACCATTTAGTTGGTTGTCGCTCGGGATTCCTTGGATTTTTATGTGTTCGGGATTTTGATCCCGTCCTCATCTTGGACTTGTGGTCATCGCTTTTTTGACATTGAGTCTTGCGTGATCGAGAGAAGGACTCTCTTTTATAGTCCAAAATGAGGTTCTTTAGAAAAGGAGTGTCCTTAGCTCATCAATCCTACACCTTAAGACGATTGAGCTTATATAGGGGCTTTCATGCTCGTCTTAAGTGATAATCGGAGATATAGGGTTCAAGGTTTATCCCTTTCTAAAGAGATGGTGGCACCTTTAATTGAAGAAACGATGTAAAGATAGGATCTTTACACCGGTCCGTTCCGAAGGATACCAAAGGGGACATGGGAAAATGCATGTTTTAGGATAAAAATGACATTTTTAGTGAAAAGATGACATTTTTTGGTGCAAAGGATACTTTTGATTGCAAGTGATGCTTTTTGATGTAAAGAAATGATTTTTATGCAAATGATGCATTTTTATTTGGAAAAATAGTGTTTTATATGCAAAGGATGCATAAAAATGTCTTTTTTGAAAGCAAATGATGCTACTTTGATGGTAAAGAGATGATTTTTAATGCAAAGGATGCATTTTATGTGGAAAAATGGATTTTAGGTGCAAAGGATGCACCTTTAATGTAAAGACATAATTTTTATATGCAAATGATGCATTTTCTATGTCAAAAATAGATTTTTAGGTGCAAAGGATGCACCTTTGATGCAAAGATTACATTTTTATGAGCAAAGGATGCTATTTCATGCAAAGGGTGCAAAAGGGAGGGGGATATGATTTACATGAATAAAGATATGATCTTTAACAATAATCTACCAAGTACCAAGCAATATATAGCAATATGTAGATGCAAGGAGCAAGTATATCACATAGAACAAGTATATTGCAAGAGAAGGGGGTGAGAGGTTACCAATGGTGGTGACCTCTTCTTCTTTGGATTTCGCCTAGCAGAAGGACCGACTCTTGGAGGCTTCAAGGAGGAGGGAGGTGGCTTCTTGGCACTTCTCAGCTTCTTGATTTTCGTGGAGATGTTTTTGGTAGAGCTTTGGAGCTGATTGTTGATATCTAAATGGTTTGAGGAGGCCTCTATTTATAGGCAGTCTGGATAGAGCCAATAAAGTCGTGCGGCCAGGAGTTCCCTCCTAATGCAGCCGTGTGGCATTATCCTGTATGACTCAGCATCTTTCTAGAATCATGCAAGGTGGCATTTCTAGAAGGATTCCCATATTAAGGAAAACGTGCTCTTTTAATTTAAAGCAATCCCTTCATCCCTCGGAAGGTTCGGAACAGTTCCGGAATTGCTCCCGGACTTTAGGAAAGTCCGGGGAATTGCCGAGAAACTTAACCGGAAGGCATGAGCCAGATTTGGGTACTTACAGAAGCCCCTTGGCAACGTCACTTGTAGGGCGAGTGGGGTTGTTGATAGAAAAGGATCCGATCTGGCGAATGCTGAGACGGATTGGGTGACCAAAGTGGTCGCGTGGCTGAACCTTTGGGAGGCTACCTACGTATCCCGAGTGGGAATCAAGCCATAATCGTAGTTCGGAAATCCACTGGGGAAAGGGGTGTCATATGTTGCGAATTGGCTGAACCTAAGGGTAGGCTACCTACGTATCCCAGAGGAATCAAGCCAGGCCGTAGTTCAGAATAAGATCCGCTGAGGAATGGCAAAGAGAAACTGGTCTCTTGCTGGAGAAATAGAAGGGAAAGTGACCTAGGAGGTCAGGCAATTGATCCTACTGGGGATATGCTAGAAGTGACCGAGGTGGTCGGATATATGGACCTGTATGAGGGGCTACTTCACCACTGAGGAGTGATGAAGGAAGAGGGTGACAAATGTGGTCGGATGGCTGGACCTTTTATGAAAGGCTACCTACGTATCCCGGAGGAATCAAGCCTTGGTCGTAGTTCAAGCATCACTAGATAGTTAGGAACGATGTCTAGGATCCTTGAGGTTTTGACAATTAATGGAGGTTGTCACCTGATTGACAATTAATAGAGGTTGTCACCTGATTGACAATTAATGGAGGTTGTCACATGATTGACAATTAATGGAGGTTGTCACCTGATTGGATACTAAAGCTTACGTCACTATCGAGTGGATAGAGGTAGCTGAAGTTTGGAGAACTTGAGCGTACTTCACTATCTGTGATAGAGGTAGCTAAAGTTTGAAGAACTTGAGCATACTTCTCTTTTTGTGATAGAGGTAGCTAAAGTTAGGAGAACTTGAGCGTACTTCTTTATCTGTGATAGAGGTAGCTAAAGTTAGGAAAACTTGAGCGTACTTCTCAATCCGTGATAGAGGTAGCTAAAGTTAGGAGAACTTGAGCGTACTTCACTATCTGTGATAGAGGTAGCTCAGGTTTGGATTTTGACAATTCGGAGGTTGTCACCTAGCGTTATCCCGTTATAACGGAAGTAACGGAGGCGACTAGGGAAGAAAGTTTATTTGCTTGGGAGATAACGGATATCTTCTGAAAACGACGTTATCCTAGTTAAAGGATAACAGGAATTACATGCCCAAGTGGAAAGTCCAGGGGCAAAGCTGTAATTTCTGCTCAGGGCAAAAGAAGCCGCCCGGCATGAGACGGGGGCAAAAGAGGCCGTACGGCCAGAAGTCTGATTTTTCCAGATTATTTAAAATCAGATTTGAACGGGCATTGGGCATTGTTGCCGCCTTCTGTTGCCGAGAAAGAGAGAGAGGAGGGAGAGAATTCTTTTCAAAAATTCTTCAATCCCTTGCTTCTACTGATTTAGATGGATCCGGAGGGGAATCCCATACCAAGGCAAGCAAGGAGGAACATCTCCGAGGCCGCTCGAAGGAGGAGGAGAGAGCTTGTCCGCACGGAGAGGAAGTATGACTTCCTTACGCCTCCATCGGAGATTTATCCCGGCAAAAGGGAGCACAAGTCGACGAACCCTCAATCGGTTGGGGTAAGCATTCTTAATTTCTCAATTCCGTCGATTTTGATTGAATTTTGATTTATTTTAGGGCTTGACCCGAGTTTTAGGAATTTCTCGAATTTTCCTAGGATTTTTGATGATGATTTTGAAATTTTGATGATTAACCTATGAGGTTAAGAAGATAAATGAATATGCATGTGCAATTTATTTGAAAAATAATGGGAAGGACCCATTTTTCAAAAATAAAGTGAGAAAATAATTGTCTAAAATGTGACGGAGTCCTTGCATGTGCTAGAACCAGGTCAATTTTTGATCATGAATGAGGAAACGGGATTTTGGACGATGAAAAGGATTTATGCATGCCATTTTTGAGAAAAAATTAATGCTTATGTGCAAATAATTTTGAAAGTTGTGATTTTGTGCTTAGGAGAGCAATGTGTTTGACGTGATGTGTTTCAAGTGATGAAAGACATGCTATCTATGCAAAGGATGCTAGAAAATTTTTATGAATGCTTTTCTTTTGAAATATGCGCACTTTTGAATATATGCATGCTTTTGAAATGAGATGAAGAACTGACACATTTCTCTTTTGTGTTCTCTTACAGGAGAACAAATCCAGGGGGCCCTCCGAGATTGCAGTGAGGCTATGGGAGAGGATGCCTGATTTTGAGAAGGATGGGGTGAACCCCAAGCAGCTAGTGAGGGCTACCGACCTTGATCTGTTCGTTGAGGCCATCGGCAGAGGTATTCACATTACCTCGAAGAGCAAGGGCTTGATCCAGGCCCTCTCGGAGTTCTGGTGGGACACCACCCACAGCTTTCACCTTAGCTGGGGGGAGCTGACAGTGACGCCTGCAGACTTTACTGCTATCACAGGCTTACAGTTCACCGGGAGGCCTGTGACCTGGAGAGACCATATCACGGCTGAGGAGTTCAGAGCTCTGGTTGGGTTTGAGCTTCAGCCTAAGGGGCTGGGGATGGAGACGAGGAACGTCGAGGTGGCAGTCCAGAACTGCATGCAGGGATTTGCTGCTAATGAGGTGACTGCCCACCAGCTTGCGAGGGCTTTTGTGTGGTTGACGCTGTCAGTCACCATCTTTGCCAACTCTGGGACTTTGGCTATGTTGGGCCTTCTCGACTCCTTGGAGGATGTGGATGGGATTGGGACGGTCTCTTGGGGTGAGGCCGGATTGGCAGAGCTTTACTTCTCCCTGGACATGTACAGCCGGAACAAGGCCGCCTCGATGGACTGCTTCTCCTTCGCTCTTGAGGTAGTCCCTCTTTCCTTTCTCTTTTCTTTTCTGTCTTGAGACTTTTATGAGAGAAAAATGACCCTTTTGTTTTGAACATGCAGGTCTGGTTTTGCGAGGTGATCAGGTTCTTTCCGTGGAACCAGCAGAGTGATGTTACCATCTTTTCCGCTATGATCCGCTGGAGGGGGGATGCTAGGGACAAGTTCACCGGGAAGACCCGGATCACCTTTGACTACAAGATGGTGAGGCCAATCATCAACAGGGATGGGCACGATGGAGTGGACTTTTATCCTTGGGGGAGGTACCCGGAGATTCTGCTAGGGGAGGCCGTGGAGGCGACTAGGCAGAGGCGGTGGTTAACCGGGCTTACTTGCGATATCATCTATCTGGGGGACCACTTTTCCAGGCAGCATGGCCATGTCCCTCCATTGGATGCCATTACTCCTCTTGATCCTCCAGCACGGATGCTGCAGCCCAGGGATTGGTCGGCAGATGATATAGCGAGATATCAGGCAGGCGTGGCAACTGAGGAGTATTTTGACTTGGCTACCCCATATGCTATCTTTGTTGAGCAGCGGTTGAGGACGCCACAGAAGCTAGTGAAGCTGGCTTTCACTCAGGGGTACGGGGAAGCTTAGCCTACTGACCCGCCAATGCTTCCTGCTCATCTCTCGTATGTGGTCAACGGGGTACCGAGGAGGTTCAGGATACCTGTCCCCGACACGAGGGAGCCCCAGTATACTCTGCCGCCGGACAGCACTGTAAGTACACTTTGGGGTCTTTTCCCTTTCTTTTTCAGATTTCTTTGCTTTTTTGTAATTCTGAGATTTTCTGAGATTTTCTTCTCTTTTTCTCAGGTTCCAGCTCGCACTTATGACGGCTTAGTCAGGCAGAACAGAGGCTGGAAAGATGTGTGCCGGTCTCTCATGAAGAAGCTGGCTTGCGCTTCAAAGGCTGCAGCGAACGTGCAGGAGTCTGTGCGCAAAAGAAGGCACGTCGGGGGCACAGCATCCACCTCATCGGCTTCAGAGTACTCCTCTAGTGTTATGCCTCGGGGACAGGGACCCAATGCCGGCATCCTGGAGCATCTAGCTGAGTATGAGCATGAGAATGTCCATCTTTCTGATGTGAGCGACAGCGAGGACTTGATGAGGGAGGCGAGCTTCTATGAGCTGAGCAGCGATGAGGAAGGATCGGAGGCCTAGGAGGTCTTAGAATCGATCTAGGAGAACAACAAACAATGAACAGTTTTTTATGCACATTTTGTTTATTTTTTTACTTTATTTGGGCGCCGATGGGGCGAAAACAATGTATTACTGTTTTATTTACTTTTCTAATTTATGCTTTATGAATTTGCATATTACTTGAGCCTCGGGGCAGTTTTTTGCTTGGAATTGGGGCTGAAACTGGGCCAAAATGATTTATAATGATATATAACTGCTTGGATGGTCTTTGGACATGTTATTGTACAGGATTCATTGAGAAAGTGGGGTGAAAACTCCTCTTGGGCAGCAACTTTTGGTTGCTGCAGATTGCTTTCCACATCAGGCAAATGAGGCCGTGCGGTTAGGTCTTGGGAGCAAAAGAGGCCGTGCGGCCAGAAGTCCTGTCTGAACTGGTTTTTTCAAAATAAAACCAAGGCTTGGCCATTTTACTTCATTTTCAACCTAGACTTGTCCCAATTGTTCCCAGAGCATATATTTGACCTAAAGACATCAACTTTGATCATCTTGCAATGGAGAAACCCGTCAGATTGCAAAAGGGGAAAAGAGACCGTTTTCTGTCCGATCTTCAGTCTTGGGTGAGATATAACATTCAATCTCACAAGGGGTTGTTCGATTCTTCCTTCAAGATCAAATCTTTATGGCATTTGAAGTATCTCCCGCCCGATTGGGACCTTTTGAGAGCAGCAGCAAAGTTTTGGGGCGTCCGGAGACACGTTTACTGCTTTTCTTACAATGAAATTGTCCCAACCTATGAAGACTTCCGAGCCTTGATTGGGGGTCCAGAAATTGAGGCTATATCGATTCCTTTGATCGAAGACGTGCCGTTGGCGGCAAAGTTGGCATCTTTTCTGCACATATCTCTGGGAGAGGCTGAGGGGATGATGATAGCTCCGGACAGGATTGACCTTTCTGATATCCCGGGCAGGTTTGGGTCTCCGGATTTGGCTACGACCGCGGTGGCTATGGATGCCTTTATTCTCTGCATATTCTCGTCTCTTTTCACTGCTGAGTCCGTGGGGATCTGTCATGGTGGCCTCTTGGACATGGTCAGGGATTGCAGGGCTGGGAAAGACATTGTCCCATTGGTTTTGGGTGAGACCCTTCATGGCATTGATAGAATGGCTAGGGGAAACCATTTCATGAGGTCTGGGAGCCCGGCCGTGTTGACTTTATGGCTGCAGGAGAGGCTTGGGTTTTGCCAGGGGCTTTGCCGACTCAGTGCCCTTGGGTGATTTCTCGGAGGGGTTCACCTAGGCGGCAGGACCAAGGTGACTGGGAGCTGACGATGGCTAGGTTATCCACTTCGGACATTCGCTGGTGGGTACCTCACTGGAGGTTGCAGGCCCGGAGGACATTTCAGGAGTCCTATGTGGTGAGGGTTCCAGGGCTTTGTTGGTCATCCTTCTACATACCCTGCTTGGTATCCAGGCAGTTCGGGGCCTTACTGAAATTACCCGATCTTTTTCGCGCGCGGCGGGGGGCGCGGAAAAGGCGGTTGTCTTTCGCGGAGGGTTGTGTCTGAGACCTCGCTTCATGGGAAGGAAAATGAGGAGTCGCCACGCAGTTTTTGTATTTTGAGCCCAAAACTTTGAGAAATGGCTTTTGAAAATGGTGTCGTTTTTATTGGTAGCAAAAACTTAGGAAAAGGCTTTGAAAACAGGGGATCATTTTTATTGGTAGCAAAAACGAGTAAAAAGCTTTTTGAAAATGGGGATCATTTTTATTGGTAGCAAAAACGAGAAAAAAGCTTTGAGTACCAGAGATTGTTAGGTTCGGAGGTCACGTTACGTTTTGGGAAGAGTATTACGAGATCACCCAAAACGCCTCGCATGACGAGTCTTTCTACCTTTCTCGAAAACGTGCGTGTGTGTGTGTGTGTGATTTTGAAATGGGTGCTTGAAGGACAAGCTTAATCTTGGTTTGAATGTCAAACGTTGATTAGGTGACTTTATTGAAAAGACGAGCGTTTGCGTGGCAAACGTCGGTTTTGAGTTTGAAATGAGCGTTCGCATGGCAAACGTCGATTTTGAACCGGGCGAGTCATTGTTAACGATTTTTACGGGAAAAAACGTATTAAATGATTTTAAGTGTCAAATGGCGGCTTTTAGTTTGAAAGATGAGCGTTTGTGGGCCAAACGTCATTTTGCGCGTTTTGAAAGAGAGTTCGATGGACGAACTCCGGTTTTGAACCGGGCATTACATTGTTAACGATTTTACGGGAAAATGCGTATTAAATGACATGCGATCAACGAATCGGGTTGCGATTCGGACTTTGAAAAGTAAATACTATCAACGATCCAAACGGGTCGGACTTGTAAATGACAGTATTTAAAGCAGTGTCAACGGAATCAAACGATCCGAAATTGTAAATGATGATCGACAAGCCAAACAGCTCGGAGTTGTAAATGACGATCGACAAGCCAAACGGCTCGGAGTTGTAAATGACGATCGACAAGCCAAACGGCTCGGAGTTGTAATGACGAACAACGAGACCAAACGGCTCGGAATTGTAAATAACGATCAACGGATCGATCGATCCGGACTTTTAAATGACAGAAAGTAAAACGGAACGGGGTCGGAATGCCGTTTTAACCCGTGATTACTTCTCTTACGGGAAGAGAAGAGGATCGAGGGGCTAAAACGTATCGAACCCCGTTAGACGGAGGCGTCTACATTTCAGTAACGGCGTTCGAAACGTTGTGGCGACTGGCGCGTAAACCAAGATGGAACGAGAGATTTAGAGAGAGGGAGTTATACCTATGGCTAGGGTCGACTCCTTTGGCTCGGAAGGTGTGTACGGGACACGGAAAGTGTTTCGAAAGGTTGTTTCGAAGGTGTAAGGAGCGTATTTGATCGAAATACGAAGTTTTCACGCGAATCGAGACAAAACGGGAGCTCGGAGGGGGTGAAACTGGCTTGGGCCGTGAGTGAGAGTGATTTTTGGGGTAAATTTCATCCTCTTTTTGCCTTTGACAGCAACTTCTATTTATAGGTGAAAAATGCAGTAGAAGTCCGGACGGAATTGGACTGAATCCAGGGGGTTTTGGGTATTTTGGAAATGCGGGGACTTCGGCAATTTCAGGAAAAGTGCACAGGGAGTCCGGCCGGACTAGGCTTGCAAACCAGGGGTATTTTGGTCTTTTGGCCTTGATTTGTGATTGACGAGTGACTAGAGGGAGGTGGCATGTGTGCCACGTGCCCTGTGAGTCACCAAAGGTGTGGGAGTTCGTTCCCTGGTCCCGGTTTTGTCCGTTTTTTAAATAACAGTCCGGAAAATGTCCGAAACGCCCCCGGAAAGTGCCGGAAAGTGCGTTTTTCAGGGAAAGCCGTGCTTTTAACGTGTGATGACACGTGTTAAGTAGGCTTGACATCGGGATGCTCGGGACATTCCCAGGACGTCTCGATGGCTTGACAACGAGGAGTTAACGAGTTCCGGTTAACCTGGAGCGGGTCAGTTAACGGATTTCGGTTAACTTTCTGACGGATTTGACGATCCGGATTTGGGTACTTACAGTTAGCCCCTCGGCGACGTCACTTTCGAAGGAAGTGGGGTCGTCGAAAAAAGATAAGGATCCAAATCGGGATGCCTTACTTTGAAAGAGAGACCTGGCGGTCAGCTGGCTGGACCCTTAGCGAAAAGGATTCCTACGTATCCCGAGCGGGAATCAAGCTATTCGTAGTTCGAAAAGGGGCAAGGGCCGCGCGTGGGGACCTTGACCTGAGCGAGACTATTAGGAGGCGTCTAAACCGGGGATTCTTGAAACTTTCGAGGGCGTGTGGCGCCTCAAACCGGAGTTGCTGGTGCTGACGAGGGCGTGTGGCGCCTCAAACCTGAGTTGCTGATACTGACGAGGGCGTGTGGCACCTCAAACCTGAGTTACTGATACTGACGAGGGCGTGTGGCGCCTCAAACCTGAGTTGCTGAATCTGAGGAGGGCGTGTGGCGCCTCAAACCTGAGCTGCTGATACTGACGAGGGCGTGTGGCGCCTCAAACCTGAGTTGCTGAGGACGCGTTCATCCTGTGACGAAGGCGTTCGTGCCTTGGGTGCTGGGCTTATTGCAGTTGCCAGCCTTATCCTGCTCGGGATAGGGCTGCAATGTTGAGAACGGTTGTGTTAAACTGGCGTTATTAACAACACGGAAGGGTTGATGCTTCTTCTTTAGAATCCTGCTGGGGATGAGCGTTCGGGCTTACCTTGATGGCCGAAGAGGGATTGTTGTGCGGGCTTACCTTGATGGCCGCTGAGGTGGAACGATCGGGCTTACGACTGGCGGCCGGGGAGATGAATGTTCACTTGCTGAAATGAAAAGATGTTCGGGCTTACGAGGATGGCCGAAGAGGGATTGTTGCAAGGCGTTCGTGCCTTGGGGTTTGGGCTTATTGCAGTTGCCGGGGCTTGAACAGCGAAGGTCTCGATAGGAGAGTGGAGGTAGGGATTGACTATTTGAAGTCGGACCGTGAAAGGTCACGATCGGGAGAACTATCAGGAAATTTAACGTCTAGAGACGGGATCATAACTGGGATGTCCGGAGACGGGATTGAGCGTTTGAATGTCAAACGTCAACTGGGGATTGAATTTAACGTCTGGAGACGAGCGTTAGTGAGGACTAACTGGAATTTAACGTCTGGAGACGAGCGTTAGTGAGGACTAACTGGAATTTAACGTCTGGAGACGAGCGTTAGTGAGGACTAACTGGAATTCATCCTCGGGGGATGGGGTGTTAGAAATGTCTAACTGGGAAATTTTATACTTTTGGGGAGGCCCAAAAGAGGTAAAATTGGAATTGCCAAAAGCTGAGGGGCAAAAATGGCAAAAACTTTTCCTGGTGCAGTAAGAGTCCGGCCAGACTTTTACTGAATTTGACCAGGTTGTTTAAATCGCCGAGGCAGGAGAAAAGTTGGCCATTTTCTTCCATTAATTCCGATGAGAAGGAGAGAAAGGAAGAGAGAAAATCCGACCCAAATTGCAAGGTTTGCTCGAATTTGTGAGGGAAAATTGCTATGGAAGGCGAAGGAGGACCAATGGCTCGTCATGGAAGGACCGATGACGAAAGAACACGGTTGGTTCGGACCATTCGAACCACTACTCTTCCATTGAATCCGGCGGAGTTTTACCCGGCTAGGGATCGACACAACTCCAAGGGAGGGATCGAGAGACACGTAAGCTTCCTACAAATTCCATTAATTTTAAGAATGTGCATTCTTTAAATGTTAGAAATTTGTTAGGAATGAACTTAGGGATTTTGGTGCCCGAATTGGGGCTTTTGACTTTGCCATGAATTGTTGTCGAAATTGACTAGGATGTAGTTCAATTGACAATATGGGTAGATGACATAAAAATTTTGTTAGCAAAATTTCATGTCTAGATGCATTTTCCAAAATTAAAGTAGCTTTAATTCGGGACGGAGCGAAATTTTCGAAAAGTTCGAAAGAGTTTGAAAGTTTCGGTTTCGACGGAGTTTTCGAAAGATTTTGAAAGTTCCGGATTCGACGGAGTTTTCGAAAGATTTTGAAAGTTCCGAACTTGACGGAATTTTCGAAATGTTTTGAAAGTTCCGGATTCGACGGAGTTTTCGAAATGCTTTGAAAGTTCCGGATTCGACGGAGTTTTCAAAACGAGAGAGGTATTTGAAATGAATGAGAACCGTATCTGCATTGCATTCTTTTGACATGCGTTCGTGCATTCGGTGATGTTGTTTCTGTCTTGTTCACCTGCAGGGGACAGGGGAGGTTGATACTCACAACCAGAAGAGCCGGGGTGCCTTTGAGGCAGTGAGAGCGTTGTGGGATCTTATCCCGGACGTAGCTCGAGAGGGAGAGAGGAGTCCGATGCAGCTGGTGCTTGACTCCGGGTTGGCTGGGTTCATCAGTGCTGTGGCTGCGGCAGCTGATACGCCGAGGGGCAGGTCCATGTACGTTGCTTTGAGCGAGTACTGGTGGGATACGACCCACACTTTCCATTTCAGATGGGGGGAGGCGACGGTGACTCCCACGGATTTTGCCGCTATCACTGGGTTGCCGACTCATGGCAACACGCTGGTGTGGGTTGACGGTTACACCCCGGAGCAGTTGTCTGAGCTGCTGGGTTTTGATATCACTGATGCCAGGGGCTTAGGCATTAGATACAGGCCGATGGAGAGGCATCTGCAGGACGGTGTCGCTGCTTACTTGGCCGGATCATTGAGGATGACCGCGGAGCGCCTGGCTCGAGGGTTCCTTTGGTTTGCTTTGTCGGCGACTTTGTTCCCGACTTCTGATACATCTTGTCACTTCCCTTTGCTCGGGTCGCTGACTAATCTAGATGTCGTGAGGGGCTTTGCATGGGGGGAGGCTGGACTGGCCGAGCTCTATCATTCCCTGGACAGGTTCTCACGGGGAGAGGAGCACTCCTTTAGCTGCTTCACGCCTGTCTTGGACGTAAGTTTACGTACTTTTTCTCTTCCTTGCCTCTTTTATGTACTCGTATGTATCTGCTTTGTAGCTGACATAACTTTCCATTGACTCGACAGGTCTGGTGCTATGAGGTGTTCAGTCCGCAGGATTGGGACATCAAGGAGCCGTATCGTCCTCTGTTCCCTGCCATGCTGGTTTGGCAGAAGAAGGCGAAGAGGGCTGTCTCGTCGAGAGTTGGCACTCGAGTGTCATACGAGGAGATATCTCTGGCACTGAACCGGGAGTTCTCCGAGAGGATTCGATTGACCTGGTGGAGCAGGTTCGATGCTGTCGCTGTCCAGATTGCTAGTGATATTACACGGCGGCGGAAGCTCCTGGTGGGATTTCACAGCGATGCGATGTATCTGGGGGAGAGGGTTACTCGTCAGCACAGGCCGGGGGCCATTCCGTTGGTGCCGGTGGATCCTCCTATGTACATGCAGCATCCTCGGGAGATGCCGGCGGAGGAGTTGGAGATGTATCTGCAGGGCGTGTACTACACCGAGTATATCATAGCGGGGGCCGCCTATGATACCTTCTTGAGGATGAGGCTGAGGAGCCCACAGGTGCAGCATAGGGAGGGAGAGTTCCCTGGAGGTCCTCGAGATCTCCCGCTTCCACGCGCTAGGTTGGCGTACGAGGGGCTGGACGGTTCACGCAGGCGGCTGGTGATCCCGATCCCGGATGAGCCGAGGTCACGGTATAGGGTTGACCCTAATACTTCGGTGAGCATTTTGATTTTCTGCATTTGATAGTAGCATTCTGCAAATGTTGCATCTGTACTTTCTGCTTGCTTTCTGATGACCTTCCTGGTTTGCAGGTGTCTGGCCATACGTACAACGATGCCGTGCGACAGTTGGACGGGTGGGCCGCCTATGCTAGGAGACTTGTGGACTTCATGCGCTGCAATTCCCGGAGGAGCGTGGATGTCCGTGAGCGGGGGCCGTCTGGGCCGAGAGGTTCGTCTGCTCCCACAGCTGGTGGGGAGGACTTTGCACAGGGATTTGGCCAGTTCGCGGGCGGAACGGCTGGCTTTGGAGCTCCTTCTTCTTCGCGCTCGGGGCCCGAGAGAGGGGAGTCCTCGAGTTCGCATACGCCGAGGAGGCCTTTTGCATATTCCCGGTTTGAGGAATTTGGCGAGTTCCTGTTTGCGACGGATCCGGCAGCGGCGGAGCAGTGCGTCGAGCGCTCGGATGACGAGCAGGACTCGGAGTAGTCCTTTTTACTGCTTTCTTTCTTTTTTGTATCGTCTGGAATGATTGGATTTGTACTGTTTTTGCAAAAAGGCGCCCGTGGGGCGGAACCTGTACTTCGCATATTTATTCTATGATCACCTTCTGTTATTTTCGGCAAATAAGCAAATAGGTTAATCAAAAATAAATAACAAGAGAAATGCATTAAAAATTGAACGGGTCAAAAATTAAGCAAGTATGCACTGATTTTTAATTATTTGCACTGTTGCACGAGCCCGGGGCGGAAGGGATATTGACATTGGTTGAATGAAATCAGGGGCAGGCACGCAGATTTCATAGGAGTGAACAGGGCATTATTTGGAAATGTTTCCAATTTAGGGGCAGCTGGCTGCAGAGTTGACCAGGTCAACTGCAGGGGGAGTTCGGCCGGACTAGAACTGAATTTACAGATTCCTTAAATTGCAGTTTCAGCTTTGCAATTGGTAAGAAAACTGCGCATTGCTTGGTTCATTCTAGCTGAAGAAGCATACGGGATGCTGATACAGGATACTGATTATGTTGACTTTTCGGGACTGCCCGAGAGATTTGCCGGAGCTGAGGAGAGCGTCTCTTTGTGGGACGCGTTTGCTCTGTGCGCGATCGCTACGCTGTTCACGTTCACGTCTTTGGGTGTGTGCCATCACAGTGTACTGGACCTGGTGAGGCAGTGCCGGAACGGGGGAGACATCGTGCCGTTGGTCTTAGGCGAGACGTTCCTGGGCATAGGTCGGATGGCGACCGGTAGCCGATACATGTGGGGAGGGAGTCCCGCTATGCTTACCATGTGGTTGAGGGAGAGACTGCAGATGATGCCCGAGGTGCCAATGTCTTGTGACGCTTGGTCCTTCTCTCGACGTCCTCTGGTGATAGGGGGCGATCAGCCGAGCCGGAGCTACGGATGGCCGGACTTTGCACGCATCACTTGCGATGGTGGGTTCCC
This sequence comes from Adenophora triphylla var. japonica, assembly GCA_022495995.1. Classification (NCBI taxonomy): domain Eukaryota; kingdom Viridiplantae; phylum Streptophyta; class Magnoliopsida; order Asterales; family Campanulaceae; genus Adenophora; species Adenophora triphylla. Next base: position 128,616 of record JAFEMH010001548.1, read on the forward strand.
CATTGGAATTTACAGACTTGTCGGACCACTCAGAGGGTCCGTTGGTTGTCGAGTGCCGGGCCGTCTCGTACATCTTTCTACATTCCATCGTTGGTTCTGCGGCAGTACGGGCTGGAGCAGGTGCCACTGACGGATTTGAGTTATGCTGCTACCTTTGAGGTGGGATCTCTGCGGATGGAAGATCCTTTGACGCTATTGTTGCTCACACGGTGGTGGCAATACACGTCATTTCCTGCCAGGGTTCTCCTTCACCGGAGAGGGGGCATTGTTCTGTCGACGCAGTATCTGGACTGGTACGAAGAGTGTATGGGGGAGACACAAGTGTCTATTTTATGGAGACGGAGTGAGTTGTTAGGTGCTGATCACCTGGACAGCTCGACCATGAGGAGGACTGAAGCAAGGGCAAACCCTGGGAATCGTACTGGCGATGCCATGGCTGATTATGTGACCAGTGCTGATCGGGCGGCCAATCAGAGCACTGTTATGATGGCTCGAAGCGAGGCGACTCGAAATAGAGCTAGGGAAGGGGCTGCATTGATAGCCACAGGTTTGACAGAGGCGTCGGGAAGAGTCCCTGAGCCAGGTAGAAGGACTACCGGAATATTTCCCGTGAAGGTGAAGAACACTCGCCGGGGAAAGGGGAAGGGGAAGAAGGATGAAGGACCAAGTACGGGAAACTAGGTTGACCTTGCTGTCCAAAGTATCTACCCATTGCCATTGCAGACACATTAACTGATTAATGTTTTTATTTTAGTTTTTCTAGCGTGTAGCGAGTCAAGAGTTGACCGTGCTTGAACTCATCAAAGATTGTTTTAACCGTAATGAATTTGTAGGTTAAATGACAAAAGAGTTTTTCGAAACACAAGCAATTGATGCTTATTATATTTTTTATTTTTTTAGACCGAACCAATGATGGCTGCCTACGTTCCCCTTTTACAATTGGACTAAGGGGCTCAGGTCACCGTAGTTCGACACTTTTAGGTGAATTTGAGAAAACGAAGACAAAAGGAGTGCGACCCTGTTTTTTACCTGGATCATTAACGGGAATGTATCCAGTTGGGTATTACTCTTTTAGCACTCTTAATTTACTGAGGGGGACAGTGTATTGGGAAGGGGAGTTGACTCATGCTCTTCCTCAAACGAAGTATCTGCGGAGCTTGCTTCCGTTCACGGGGTTCACGAAAGGATTTCCGTCCAAATCTGCTAGCTTCATGGCTCCTCCGGAGAAGATTCTTTGTACCACGAACGGTCCTATCCAAGTAGGCTCTCACTTTCCGAGGGGATTGGTCTGCGTAGGAGGCTTCTCCTTTAGCACCAAGTCGCCTTCTTTGATGTCTCGGATTTTGACTTTCTTGTCGAATGCTCGGGCCATTCTGCTCTGGTAGGCTCGAGTGTGTTCCATGTCTTTCAGTCTGCGCTCGTCAAGTAGAGCAAGTTCGTCGTGACGGCTTTGTAGCCATTCGACTTCATTGATCCCGTTTTCCAAGAGGACTCGGAGGGATGGAATTTCCAATTCCACGGGTAGCATCGCTTCCATTCCGTAGGTAAGCGCGAACGGAGTCTCCCCTGTGGCGGTTCCGACCGATGTTCGGTATCCCTGCAGAGCTAGATGTAGCTTTTCGGGCGCCTCCCGACCTCCGATGGTCATCTTTCCGATTATCATGGCGAGAGTCTTGTTGGCCGCTCTACCGCACCATTGGTCTCGTGGTCTCGTAAGGAGAGGACTTGTGACGCGTGACTCGACCCGGTCAGAAGTTGGTCACAATCTCCTTCGAAGTGAGTCCCATTGTCGGAGATGATCTCGTTGGGCACTCCGTATCGGCACATGATGTTCTCTCGGATGAACTCGGCCACCTTCTTAGAATTCAGTACCTTGTACGATCTGGCTTCTACCCATTTGGTGAAGTAGTCGACTGCGACTAGAATGAACTCGTGACCATTGCTCCCAGGTGGAGTGATCTTGCCGATGACGTCGATTCCCCATGTGGCGAAAGGCCATGGCGTAGTCATGCAATAGAGTTCATGAGGAGGGATGTGATTGAGATTGGAAAACCGTTGACATTTGTCGCAGCTTCGGACGAACTGGATGCAGTCTGTTTCCATTGATATCCAATAGTATCCCATACGGAGAATGATCTGTGTCAAAGCTCGGGCGTTCATGTGCGGACCGCAGGTTCCGTTGTGAACTTCGTTCATTAGCTCGCTGGCTTTTTCTTTGTTTACACACCGAAGGAGTGGCCCTTGGTGGCGCTTCTTGTACAACATACCCCCCAGAATGACGAAATGGGATGCCAGGCATTTTAATGCCATCATGTTTTTGGCTTTGATCCCTTCTTTGTATTTTCCATCTTCATTGGTGAAGGAAGCTTCTCCGTTTTGGAGGTACTGGTAAATTTGAGTGTACCAGGGTTCGTCGATCGTTTCTTTTTCTTTTTCGATCTCACAGCAATAGGCGGGTGTTTCCCGTCTGCCTATTCTGAGGGGTTTTACTGCTTTCCCATCGGGAATTTCGACAAGAGAGGCGAGGGTTGCTGTGGCGTCGCGAGCGGTTCCTGTCTCTTGGCAAATAGTGGAAAGAGATGTCCTTGAACTGAGCGATGAGCTCCTCCATGTACGAGTGGTACTTCTGAAGGCCAGAATCTACCGTCTTCCATTTGTTGGACACTTGATTGATGATCAATGCTGAGTCTCCGTATACATCCAGTTCTGAGATGTTGCGCTCGAGGGCGGCTTCCGCACTCCGTACAGCTTCGTATTCTGCAGCGTTGCTGGTCGCTTCAAAATTCAACTTGATGGCTATGGGAGTATGCTCGTCCTTGGGATCGACAAGGAGCATTCCAATACCATTCCCCTTCTTGTTGGCTGCCCCATCAAAGAAGAGTTGCCAGCGGTTTGCGCTGTCGAGTGAAAAGATTCCGTCGTCCGGAAACTGCGGATCAGGACCCTTAGGTTCACCGCTTGGGAAGTCGGCCACCGATCTCGCCATGACTCGCCCTTTGTTGATTTTCCGACCATGTACTTGATGTCGAACTCAGCCAGAAGAATGACCACTTGGCTAGTCGCATTGACAGGATGGCTTGTCAAAGAGATATCGGACAGGTCCATTTTGGAGACCAGGAGCACCGAATGTGACCGCATGTAGTGTTTCGCTTCCCGACTACCCATACCAAGGCGGTACAAGTTTTCTCTATTGCCGAGTAGCCGAGTTCACTTCCTTGAAGCTTCCGCCACGAAGTAGATTGCATGCTCAACTTTGGAATCTTTCGCTCTTGTGCCAACATTGCTCCGATTGACGTGTCTATTACCGTCGATACAGGAGTAGTGGCTTGTCTTCATGTGGCGGGCACTGCACTGGGGGATTCACCAAGTAGGTCTTGATTTTCTCGAAAGCCGCCCGGCATTCGGAGTCCCAATTGATGTCGGCATTCTTCTTCATCGCTTTGAACATGGGCTCACAGAGAGATGTCAACCGGTTGATGAAGCGACCGATGTACCGAAGTCTTCCCATGAAGCTCTTCACTTCGTCGTAGTCCGAGGTGGCTTCATGTCGATGATAGCCTTGATTTTCCGAGGATCGGCTTCGATACCTCTTTCTGTAACCATGTACCCCAATACCTTGCCGCGCTTGACGCCGAAGGTGCATTTCGCAGGGTTCAATCTCATGGAGTGTTTTCTGAGTCTGTTGAAGAACTTTCTCGCATCCGTCATGTGCCGCATGTCCGATCCTCCTGAGTGGATGATCATGTCGTCGACATACACTTCGATTTCCTTGTGAATCATGTCATGGAAGAGGGTCATTGCGGCCCACCGGTAAGTAGCCCCGCCGTTCTTCGCACCGAACGGCATACCGTGTAACAGATGTCCCCCATGGAGGAGTGAAAGCGCCTTGGCTTGATCCTCCTCGGACATTTTGATCTGGTTGTATCCAGCGAACCCGTCCACGAAGGACTTTACTTCGAAGTTTGCCGTGGTGTCGACCATGTCGATGTTAGGCTGGGAAATCATCTTTAGGGCTGGCCTTGTTGAGATCCCGGAAATCTACGCAAAGATCTCGACCTTTCCATTGGCCTTGGTGACCGTCACGATGTTGGAGAGCCAAGTCGGGTACTCAATCACTCGATGAAACCAACTCGGAGCATTTTCTCAATTTCTTCTTTCACTTGCAAGGACCACTCGGTCTTGATCTTGCACACCTTCGCTGACATGCTTGGATTCGGGATCCAGGGAATTCTCGTGCTCTACGATCGAGGGATCGAGTCCTGGCATGTCCTGGTATGACCAGGCGAACACGTCAACATACTCCCTGAGGAGGCTTATCGTGGCTTCTTTTTCGCATCGGCGAAGAAACCGCCCACTTGTGTCTCTTTAGGCTCTTGCACCGACCCTGTGTTCACTTTGGTCATAACCTCTTCGGCAGCTTGGGCCCGGTTGTCCTCTTGGTCGATTACACGCTCGAGAACTTCTCTAATGTATTGCTCATTTAATGTGTCTGCTTCTTTATCAATTGAGTTATTAACGTCTTTTAAGTTGTTTGTTAACTTATCAGTTGTTAAAGTGGCAATGAGAGGATACTCCGAACGGTCAGACTTTTCATTAAACGAGAAAGGAGATACATGATTGGCTACATTATCATAGTCCTCCGGCGTAAGGCCATTGGATGACTCAGAGGACTGGACTTTTACAAGGACTGACTCAGAGGGTTTGAGACCGGGTTTAGGGAGATGTGGGTACGGGCCCAGCTTGTCTTCCAATTCTGCCTGGCTTGCCCTTGGTCCGGTGAAGGTTACCCAGTTCTTCAGTGGCATTGCTGGATGCTTGATGAGGGTTCGGGGATCAAGAGGCTTGGCTTCTGCTGTCCCGATCATGGCGATCATTCTGTTCTCGGAGCCCAAGTCAATCAGGTTTGGTACCTCCATGACTTCTTCAAAAAGACTCTGTAGAGCTGGTCCACTGAGAGCGTCTTCTATGAATTCTGGTTCCTTCTGCTTTGGAGTTACTGTCTCGAATGTGGCCTTGGCGGCTGATACGAACAATCTGTTTCCCGTGAAGAGTACCTTGAGTTGCTCTTCCGCATCCGGGATTCCCTTGAATGTATACTCATGCTGGACTGTGGTGGCAGTTGGTCCAGGTAGAGCTGTGATGTCGAGGAACGCTCCCCTTATCGAATTAGCTTTGAGTCCTCTGAAACGCTTGAGGTCCCGTGTTAGCTGTTCCATTCTTTCGTAGTCTCGTGCCGACTATCTCTCGCTTCTTTCTCATCTTCATCAATTCCCGTCGGGCCCTTGATTCTGTGCCGGATCCGCCGGTCCCCCTCGGTCGATGTCGGTTCATTGCCGGTCCCCTCGGCGCTGTCGGTTCCCTTGTCGGTCCCCTCGGTTCGCTCGGTTCCCTTGGTGAAGTAATGAGCGAGGTCAAGACTGTAAGGTCGTAGGTCGGGTGTGCCGTCGGAGGTTCCCCTTTTGCGGGCTGCTGCCTTGGTGCGGGCGAGCCTTTTGCTTTTCTTTATGTCAGCTGGTGTTGGCACGTAGCCAAGCCCCTGGACCGTGGTGTGGTCCTTGACTTCAATGACTTGGTGCTGGCCTTGTAGCCTTTTGCCAAGCCCCAGTCCCGGGATGAAGTTCATGAGTTTCATCATCTTCATGGCGGGAGGAATCTGATCGTGAGACAGTGGAAGGTCCACGTTGCATATTTGGATTTTGGAGGTCTCCAGAGTAAATCCAGTTAATGGCATGTCGTCACTATGCTTGATTTCTAACACTGGAATGTCGTTGGTGCTGGTCCCCTCGGTGGTGACGCTGTCGCCGTAGACTGTAGTTATCTCGTTGCCTTGCATGAACTTGAGGCACTGATGAAGGGTGGATGCCACGCCGTTGATTTGATGTAGCCAGGGACGCCCCAGGATGGCTGTGAAAGTGATTGGAATGTCCAACACTTGGAATTCGGTGGGGATCATCCGCTTGCCGAACCAGATATTGAGAGTTGCAATTCCGAGAACTGTACGGGAAGTAGAGTCATAGGCCTTGACAGAGTGGACTGAAGGCTTCAGATCTGTGGGCTTGATGTCAAGCAGGTCCATCATCTTGGCGGGCAAGACATTCATTCCGGAACCTCCGTCTACCAACACGCGGGGAAGGCGACGCTCGTCCAGCTGGACTGTGATGTAGAGCGGCTCATTGTGATCAGCCCCAAATTTTGGAAGGTCCAAATCTGTGAAGGTGATAATATTGCCGTAGTGGATGTTACCAATCATCTGAATGACTTCATCTGGGGTTGCGTCCACGGGGACCATGGTACGGGCCAGGCTTTCCTCTAGCATGAGCTTGTGAGGATATGAAGAGGTGAGCAGAGACCAAAGGGAAATGTTCGCCTGAGTCTGCTTGAGCTGAGTGAGGATCGGGTCCTCTTTCAGGGAACTTGCGTCTTCGGGCTGGCCGGATTGCAGTTCTGACTCCGTCGGCTTTTTGGTGGCCTTAGGTGGTGGTGCATGTATTTGACCCGATCGGGTTAGAACGCTGACGTCAGGTTTGGTCCCTTCTGAACAGGCCGCTCTGAGTTGAGCCAGAGTTAGAGGAGGATTCCCCGTAGCATAGGGCCATATGTCTTTCTTCAACTCATTGATTGTATATGCGCTTCCGGGAGCTTCGGCAGCTTGACGGATTTTGTCCCAGGAGACTGGCTTGGGTGCCTCTGCGGGGAGGTAGCCTACGGATTGCCGTATTTGTTCGAATGTCAGTGCACAACAGTGGTCGCCTGAACTGAACTGTGGGTTGCTGACCCTCCGGGGGAGGTTGGAGAGTTCTCGGCTGAGGCGAACGATCTCCTTGATCTCTTCACGGTATATCGCATTCCTTTCCTTCTTGCTGAGCATACTCAGGGCATTCTGGAGTTGGGTCTGGCGATACTCATGGTTTGCTAGTTTTCCTCCACTCTTGGCCCAGATTAACTTTCTTGCAGCGGAGCCTGCGTCGAGAGTTAGTGCCTGCGTTTCTTCCCATGTGAGAATGGCCAGAGCTTCTTTGAACTGTGTGCGGCAGTCCAGGTAAACCTCCATTGGGGAGAGTTTCCTCCTTTGTTTTATCTGAGTGGCGGGTATGTCGGAAGGTGAGTACACGGCTTCTCGAACATCTGCCCATGTGACTGGTTGCTGTCCCAGTTGATCGTTTCTGTAAACGAAATCTGCAGTCTGTGGAACTTCCCTGAGTAGTTGCTCAAGACGAATTTCCATCCCCCTCCTGTTTTTGAATAGACCTTCCTCCCTGAGTTGGCCTTTCAATTTGAGTACGGAAATGATCCGTTCCCATCCTCCCAGGACCCTTGGGAGTCCGGTTTTGTTGACTTCATGTCCGGCTTGGAAGAGAATGGTTTCATCGTCTTCGTCGTCGCTTTCATGGAGAACTTGCTTTCCTCGGGGAGGTAAGCGCTGAGATACGTTTTGCTGTGCCGCTCCATCTCCTAGGTCATCGGGACCGTTGACCACCCTTGTTTGGCGGAGGGGGTTGGATGAGAACAGGCGGTAGTCGAGGAAGTTGCCGTGAGCAAAACCCTTGAGGTCGAACTGGTCTAGAGTGGCCTCTAGATTTTTGTCTGAAGCTGCCTGTGACACTTTAAGGGCTTGGTCCCTGTAGGTCTTTCGAGCTTGGTCTTCGTCCCAAAGACGGCTTTCTTGAGCGGCTAGTTCCATGAGGGCTTTCCTAGCGAGAGTTAAGCAGTCTCCGTAGGTGCGTGCCGTCTGACTAGTGTCTAGAACTGTCATTACATTCAAATCGCCGAATGGTGGAAACACCTGGATTACGTTGACGAAGGAAGTCGGACTGGGACATTCCATGCGGCCTTCCTTGATCTCGATTACCAAGAAGTTTGCCCATATTTGCCTGATTGCACCCACGGGGGTGTTAAATTCTGCAATGTTGACCGTCTCGTGATCTCGCTGGATCGCTAAGTCTATCAAAGCTAGCAATGATCGGCGGGATGTCTCGAATCCGGCCGTGACGGCTGGGAGCAGAATCGAACTGGAGCATGTTGATGCTGAGGTGGTCATTTCCTATGTCGGAAGCTGACTCTGCCTTGCGGGGAAGACTTTCACAGATGTTTTCGGGGTGGCTACCGGAAGTGTTCCCGAGGTTGATCTGACTCGTAGCAGGGTGAGGAGCTTGGTCTCCTTCGCTGTTGCCTCTGGCCCTGGCGGCGCTTGAGGGTATAAGCTTAACTGACGGCACGGGCCGGTTGCCACTGGGGCTGGTACTCGGAAGTAATGATGAGCTCTGAGCTCGCTTGGCCAGGGCCTCGTTTACCATGAGCAGGCAGTCATCGAGGGTGACCTTGGTGTTGCAGAATCTGATAATAAGGAATGGATCCTTGGCCTCATCAGGATATCTGGAATAGATGATGTTGACGAAGTCGTCGTCATTCACTTGATCAGAGGGATTCCTTGTTTCGTGAATCATGTGCTTCCAATTGTCGGATAGCTTCCTGTACTGGACATTGAGCTTGACAATCTCCATAGTATTGGAGCCTTGGTCGTAGGTGACCTGGTTGGAAGGAGTGCCGTCCTCGAAACTGAGCATGTGAATGCAGAGGTCTGACCGCGGGTCTGCCGCATCTTCGACTCCGGAGAGTCCTGATTTGTCGTCGTCTGACGACTCAACCCAAACGTAGGGACGTATTACGTCCGGTTGCGTTGCTGGAGCAGCTAGGAAAACATCATGCTCTTCGCTGGAGAAGAGGGGTGCAGCGGGTAATTCCTCGTGGAGGACATCCCATACGACTTCCATGCATTCATCCCTAGAATGACGGTGCTTGTTAACCTTTATCACAAAGACCTCTTTGCCTGGCGGGGCCAGAGAGTTTGTTTGAAGAATGCTGACGAACCTCCGATTGGAGACTGGGGGTTTACGTGCCCGCATCATGGCGATGTTCAGCGTTTCTTTCCAATCTGCCTCCAAATGTTGGAATCGACAGTTGAACTTGATGTATCGGACTGCTTCAGGGTCTGCCTGCTCGAGTACGTTTACATAGTTAGCATCTCCGGACTCTGAGGGATTCTGATGAGATTTGCCCCGATAGTCCCTGGGTTGATTCGAAGGAGGTAACCCCGGTGCTTGAGTGCGGGCACGCTTGGCTACTGTTTCGACTTCATTTCCAATCAGGAAACTGTCTCCCCTAATGACCTCAAGATCTCCCTGCCGGTTGATGAACTTGACGCATTGGTGGAGAGTGGAGGCTATGGCTTTCATGTGATGTAGCCAAGGGCGTCCTAACAGAGCTGTGAACTCGGATGGAATGTCCATTAAGTGGAACTTGGCTGGCACCATTTGGGTCTCGAACCAGAGTTCCAGAGTCACTGTCCCCAGGATGGGACGAGTTGTGCTGTCGTAGGCCTTGATAGTCCGAATTGACGGAATCAAGTGGCTTTCGTTGATGCGGAGGGCTCGCATCATGCTGAGAGGGAGAACATTAACGGCTGACCCGTTATCTACCAATACTCCGGGGAGTGATATGGTGTTGAGCTTGATAGTGATGTACAGAGCTTCGTTGTGCCCCGAGGCATCGCTTGGCAGGTCTTCATCACAGAACGTGATCATGCTGCCATATAGTCGGGAGTCGTAGATCTCATCTCTGTCCGGAGAAGGAGAATCATCCAGCCATCCGTTTCCTGTTTTCCTCTTGCGAGGCAAAGCCTTTACTGGAACCTCGGGATTGCGTTGAGGTTGTTTGTGGCGGTTGCCGCCCTTGGTTAGCACGTTGATTGAGTGCGAGTGCCAAGTGGACTTTGATCTTCCTTTACCGGTCCGAGCTCGGAAGCTGGACAAATTGAACCTTGGCTGATCCCGCGGGGGGTTATGCTTCTGACTGGCAGTAAGATTACCATGATCGGAGGTATTCTGGAGTCCTGAGGTCTGAATTCTGGTTTCAGCGGGACTTTTCGGCTTTCCCACCCCTGTCTGCTCTAAAGCTGCATGGCCTGGAGGCAAGGAGGATTGGCTGGAGTAGAATACGTAGTAGTCGAACCTTCCGGAAGGTTCCCCGAGTGTACCCACACTGGTATCTCCAGCTTCGTATCTCTCTCTCAGTTGCTGTTGAGAGGACTTCTTCTTTTGTTTTCTCGGAGGATTGCTCCGGACTATTTCTCGGGACTCGTACTCCAGGCAGGCGGAGCAGTCGCAGACATCGTAGCTGATGTGAACATTAGAGGAGGATCCAGCTGAAAGAGGCGGAGAAACTGGTTCTGCAGCAATCTTCTTGGGCACCCACTCAATGGAATTCACGCTGTTATTGTTCGGAAAAGGGTTTCCGACTGTATTGGGCCCACGGGGGCGTTCCAACTTTCCTTCCTCTATCAGATTCTGGATCTCGTATCGTAACCCCACACAGTTGTCTGTGGTGTGGCCGTGATACTGATGAAAGGCGCAGTACTTGTTCTGGTCCGCATTGGCTACGGGATTCTTGGGTTTGTAATTAGCAACGGGTTTAAGGAGACCTTCCTTAATTAACCCTTCCAGCATTCTTCTCAGTGGTATGTCAAATTTGTCAAAGTGTACGGCAGCCGCTTCGAGTAAATTGCTTTGCTTTGCGGGGCCCCAGGTTTTACATTACCCAATGCTTTGTCCCTGCTGGACGTAGTTGACAGACGTATCTTTCCCTTTGCCGGGGGCCGGTGCGGGATTGTATGCAACTGCTGAGCGATATCTGTATGGCTGTGCAGTAGCCAACTTTTCTTTGAGATCCTTCTCGAACTGTGAGCCGGCATTGACCATGGCCCGGAGATCTGGGAAGAAATGATGACTGATGAGAGTTCTGATGGACGGTCTCAAGCAGGACTTGAAGATCCGCATCTGTTCATCTTTGGAGAGTGGCTCCATGATCTCGGAGAGTTTCCAACTCCACCTTTTGTAGAATTCTCCTACACTTTCATCCGCCTTCTGTTCAGTGGTGATTAAGTCCTCGCGACTCGTCTCCCACTCTAAGTTGGATCGGTACCGTTCCAGGAAGATGTTGCTGATCTGATCCCAGGTGTGGCGATCCGCAGGCTTGACCCTTAGAAACCACCGTAACGCTGAGCTTTTAAGCGTATGCTGGAAGTGGTCGGCCATTTGTTGGAGGGTTGCTCCTTTTGCTCTCATGCCGAGAACGTAAGTGTCGACATGCGTTTGAGGACATTCAGTTCCGTCGAATCTGTCCATCTCCGGCATTCTGAACTTGGCAGGGAGAGGCGTGACCATTCCCGGATCTGTGGATTTGAGCGTGTCCTGCTTCGAGCTGCTCATGGTGGCTTTCAGGTCTTTCATCTGTTCGACCATCCAGGCTAAGGTTGGGTCCAGTGGTGGACTTTGAGGCTCGGCGCCGGGTGCTACCACGTGAGCGGTAGTGATTGGAGGAGGAAGGCTTGGTATGTGAGAGTATACGGGAGCCTTTTCTGAACTGTATCGGGGTTTGTCCCCGGTGTTTAGGGATTCGTGTATAGGCAAAGGGACGAACCCGGGAGGGTATTGAGAAATATTGGCATCTGCCTGAGATGGTCCAGCGGTGCGCTGGTGGTATTGAGTGATAGGCGTAGCACTGGGTTGGCCCAAAATGACAGGGTTGCCCTGAGAAGTGGCAACATGGAGCCTAGGTCGGCTGTTTCCTTGATTCGAAGGCATCCCGTATGTTGGCGGGGAGGAACTGATCAAGGTTTGGTGAAGCGGCTTTGGGGGAATCGTCATCCTCGACCAGACAAAAGTACCGTCGCGGGGATAGCCGTTATACCTCGTTGTAAGTACCCAAATCGGCTCATGCCTTAGGTTAATTTTCCCGACATTTTCGGTAAGTTTTCCCAGAATTCCCTGCATTTTCCTTCCCGGCTCCTGGAGCATTCCGGAACTGTTTTTAATTAAATTAGGGCTGAAGGGAATCCTTCCTAATTAAGAAACACGTTTTTCTTAATTAGGAAGAGCCTTCTAGAATAATGCCACCTTGCATGGTTCTAGAATGCTGAGTCATTCAGGATAAGACCGCACGGCCTCATTTGCAAAGGACCTGCAGCCGCACGGCTTCATTAGCCTTATCCAGACTGCCTATAAATAGAGCCCTCCTCTACCCATTTCAAACAACAACAACAAGACACACAATAGAGATACAATACACTCACAAACACAATCAGACGTGAAGAACACCCTTGAAGGCTCAAGAAGGCGAAGAAGAAGCTCAAGAAGCCATCTCCCTCCTCCTTGAAGACCCAAGACGAACCTCTCCTCCTAGATCCGTCCAAGAAGCGAAGGAAACGATTGGTAACCTCGCACACCCTAACCTTGCATCCTAATTGCTCTATACTTGCTCATTGCATTCTTATATTGCTTTTATCTTGCTTGGGACTTGGTAGATTAAAGATCATTTCTTTATCATTCCCCTTCCCCTTTGCATGCATTAAGACCTCATTTGTCATAAAAATGTAGTCTTTTTCATAAAGGTGCATCCTTTGCACCTAAAACCCCTATTTTCCAATAAAAATGTTATCTTTACGCATCATTTGCATATAAATATCGAATCTTTTTCAATAAAAATGCATCCTTTGCATCAAAACCCCTTTTTCAATGCATCATTTGCATAAAAATCCTATCTTTATGCATCATTTGCAATAAAGATCCTTTCTTTAAATCAAAAAGCATCATTTGCAAACATAAAAATGTCATCTTTTCATTAAAGAGTCATTCATCATGCATTTCCCCTTTCCCCCAACCTTGGAACGGACCGGTATAAAAAGATCCTATCTTTACATCGTTCCTTCCATTAAAGGTTCATGATTTCTTTAGAAAGGGACACCTTGAACCCTATATCTCCGATTATCGCTTAAGAAAGAGTATGAAGCCTCTATACGAGCTCGACCGTCTTAAAGCGTAGGATTGATGGGCTAAGGACCCTCCTTTTCTAAAGAACCTCATCTTTGACCAAAAAGAGAGTCATTCTCTCGATCACGCAAGTCCCGAGGGTCCCGAGGTTTAAAATGCGATGATCACAAGTCATAAGATGAGGACGGGATCATAATCCCAAATACATAAAATTCCAAGGAATCCCGAGCGACAACCAACAAATGGTTTGTACGTCCGGAAGACAACTTGGGACATTCCCCCCTTATTTTCAAACACATGCACACAAGAAAGCACGCAAGCAAGCACGATTAATGAAATCTCGGGAGACTTGCTCCGGCAAGGCACTTTGGGTGAACGCCAAACGTTCTTTCCAAGGGGTAACTTAACCTCCGAACCCATAAAACAACCTTTTTTTCAAAGTTTTGAGGTAATCAAAATGGCGTGGCGACTCCGTTTTTCAAATTAAATCGGATGTCTTCAAACTCGCGTGAATCCAACACACACAAAATTTGGGCACCACATTCACAGTTTGGCGACTCCGCTGGGGAGATCCCAAAGGAGAAAAGCTTTTATTTTCAAAACAAACTAAAATCGATACTTGGTATATAGGTGGAAACCACTTGCCCTTCCTGTACACTCCCTGACGTGGGAGTTGGGATAACCGGTGGTTTAACAATCCACGTACCATTATCCCTTTTCGAAAAAAAAAAAAACAATTTTGAAAAAAATAAAAGAAAGCTTTTCCCTTTGAGCGGGTTAGACTCCCATCGCCGATTTCATTAATCATGCTTGCTTTCTTTACCATGCATTGCATCATTTGCATCTTGGAATCTGTGCATACTTTGAACGGGAAACAACCCGAAAAAAATAGCAAAAGGAGTGGAACCTGGAAAATTGATCCATGCAGTCGTACGGCTCAATCCTCCTTGGATTCTGACCGGGCGACCTCAGTGGCAATTCCACCAGGAAAAATCATGGTTAATCTGGCAGTCCTAGCAGCTTGGGGCTATTCGGCTCCACGGCGGCGGGGCTTCCTAGAAAATTTACGTGTTGCATTTTCCCCAGTCCCGAAAATCATTCCTTTGAAACACATTTATGAAAATTTACGTTTTAACTCAAAAAGGAACATTTTTAGGAGACCGCACACTATGCGCACCGATATATCCTGTACACTTTTGCACGCACGTCCTTCAAACCCGAGGGTGGTTCCAGTGCAGTCACGGACAGCCCTTCTACGATGCTCCCGGCGCGCACGGAATCATCCCAACCTCCCCATGGCGGCCGGTGTCGACCAATGCACGACCCGTGTCACACGTTTCAAAAACCGTGACTTTTGGTTGGTTTTTGGTCTAGTTCGTGTCATATAGCCCAGCTTGCATACCCACGTAAAGGTCAAGCCTTAGCTCATAACGGAAGCCAAGATTTTCGCTCAAGCGAAATTGCCGAAATTCCGACAAGGAAAAATCGGTGGGATCTTGACTCCGACATTGACTATTGACCTTGACCCACACGGAATGCGTAAGAGTCAAGACCGAGTCTTTGCCAAAAATCAAAAGATCTTTTCGCTCAAGCGAAGCTACGCCAAAATTCTGACAAGGAAAAATTGGCAAGATCTTGACCGGCATTGACTTCGATTCCGACCCACGCACCGTGTATGCAACGAAGTTCAATGTGACACCGTGTCATCCGGCTTTTACCGCCCGACCCATGCCTATTATTCTCTCGGACATTACCGAAAGTCGAAACCGTCATTCGCTCAAGCGAAACTCGCAAAGATCCGTCAAGGCAGAGACGAGACTTTCCCGGTATTGCCTTGACTATAATCCGCATCGCTAGTGCGTTGAAAGGTCCTATGACCCGCTAGACCCGATAGGAGCGTTCTTTACTCTCGGTCGGTGGGATCCGCGTGCCCTATAGGACCCTCGCCCGGGGCTGTCCACCCTGGGAGGTCGAAATACAGGTGGAATACGAGGGGCTTATAGACGTAGTGACGGAACCCACTGATCCAGGATCTAGAGTAGTTGCGAAAAAAGAAGGGCAAACCCCCCTTTTCCAACCAAATAGGAATAAATAAAAGACATGATTTTAAGTAAACTTGAACAATTAATGTAATTATAATTGCATTTTCCTATCTCTGATACCCTTAATCGAGACCTCCTCGGTCCGATTTCTGATTTTTCCTATCCCGACCTTTCATGGTCAAATCCATAATCGGGACCTCCTCGGTCCGATCTCATATTTTCCTATCCCGACCTTTCATGGTCAAACCCTTAATCGAGACCTCCTCGGTCCGATTTCTGATTTTCCTGTCCCGACCTTTCATGGTCAAACCCTTAATCAAGACCTCCTCGGTCCGATTTCCGATTTTCCTATCTCGACCTTTCATGGTCAAACCCCTAATCGAGACCTCCTCGGTCCGATTTTAGATTTTTCCGATCTCGACCTTTCATGGTCAAATTCCTAATCGAAACCTCCTTGGTCCGATTTCCTATTTTCCTATCCCGACCTTTCACGGTCATTTTCCTAATCGAGACCTCCTCGGTCCGATTTCCTATTTTCCTATCCCGACCTTTCACGGTCATTTTCCTAATCGAGACCTCCTCGGTCCGATTTCCTATTTTCCTATCCCGACCTTTCACGGTCATTTTCCTAATCGGGACCTCCTCGGTCCGATCTCCTATTTTCCTATCCTGACCTTTCATGGTCAAATCCCTAATCGAGACCTCCTCGGTCCGATTTCTGATTTTCCTGTCCCGACCTTTCATGGTCAAACCCTTAATTAAGACCTCCTCGGTCCGATTTCCGATTTTCCTATCTCGACCTTTCATGGTCAAACCCCTAATCGAGACCTCCTCGGTCCGATTTTAGATTTTTCCGATCTCGACCTTTCATGGTCAAATCCTTAATCGAGACCTCCTCGGTCCGATTTCCAATTTTCAATCTTGACCTTTCAAAGGTCTCATCTTTTCCGATCAATTAGGATTAGGAGAAAATGTGTTTCGAGCAAAAGTTAAAGCGATAAGTGCACGTTAGTTGAGCCTTCAGCCTAAACACTTACCTTCGAGTCTAAACCTTACCTATCCCCGAGTCTAAACCTTGCCTGTCCCTTTCCCGCAGCGAGAAAGAAGTGGGCTAGAATACCGGGTCAGCAGCTTTTCAGAAAACCTTAGGTTCGCATAGGTTCATCGCCCGTAGAGTCGAATGGCGATTTGACAAAAACAAATGAGGGTGCAGGGAATCGGATGGTTAGGAAGGAAGAGTTAGTCCTGGCTTTAGAAAGCGCCCATAAGGTTCATCAAGAACAGCAAGCCATGCTCATTGACGCACTCCGTCGTCATGGAGTTCAGTCACGCTGAGCCGAACGGTTCTTCCGGTGGTAGTCGAAGATGAGACTTTGGAAACAAGTGATTTCAGCCCCTTCATCCTATGACCAAGACCCCCACCTATAACCAATACCTTCCTCCATCCACATATGATCCCTTGCCAAGGACCACTTCTCCTCAGTCCTTTCCAAAGATCCCAGCTCATCGTGGCCCCATTGCCCTCGGCTCCTCGAACGGATTGGGCTTCACCCCACCTGTCTCTCACTTTCGAATACCGCGCGCTTATGCTCCAACCTCACATAATCGCTTTGAGATATGTGGCTATGTTCAAGCCCCTATACTCGCTTGAATGCGATCATGAGTTGCCAAAGGATGATCCGAGTTTTCAGCTGTCACCTACCGGACTTAATGAATTCAGCCGTCAGTTTGCTACTACAAGTCCTGTTGCCAGTTCCGGTAACCCGAGAGTCCCCGTTGACCCCCACGTGGCAATATTGATGGAACAAGTACAACAAATGCAAGAGAAGTTTGACTTCATGATGAGTATCAATACTCCCTTGACCCCAGACGTCGAACCAAGCAAGGAAATGACTCCACCAAGCATGACCCAATGCCACCAAGACTAAACAAAGAACCGTACCCATGTCAGCACCAGTTCCTCACAAAGGAAAGAGTGTCGTAGCTTCCTTCAGCCAAATCCAACAATGGAACCAATTGGACAATGGGAATATGAGTTTTGAGAACAACAATGTCTCCCGAAAACTCCGCAATACGGATATGCCTTTAAGCAAGATTCTGGAAGAGCTGATGAAAGAAAAGCTGATAAAGCCACTGGAGAATTGGAAGCCCAGGAACCCCAGTATTCGGTTGGATGAGTCCAAGCACTGTCTTTTCCATCAATACCCTGGGCACAACACTGATGATTGCACCTATTTGAGGCATGAGATCCAGAAGTTGATGGAAAATGGGAAGCTCGAGAACCTCCATGGGCCAAAAACAGAAAGCTATGGTAAGAGGTCGATTCAGGAAGTGCAAGGTCAGAAACATCAGCCTGATGATTTTGGGATGCCCACGAGCAAAGTTTTCGATGATTTGGTGAAACGAGGTCTTCTCACACCTCTCGAGAATTATAAGCCAAGAAACCCCAAAGAGAGTTGACAGGACCAAGTTCTGCGAGTACCACAAGCATTTTGGTCATATGACAGACAAGTGTGTGGATCTGAAGAAAGAAATTCAGTGGCTGATCTACGAAGGAAAGCTCAAGTTACCTGGCAGTCCAACCCGCGAAGATTAGCTAGACTAGGGTCTACTTATCCTTAAGCAAGATTAAAAAAAAAAAGAGGAATATAGTCTCTCAGTCAACCTTCGTAGGTTCTAGTACTTTTCTCTTTCAATCAAGTCCTCTACGGACATTGTAATAAATCTTCAATTTTCTATAAAAAGTCTTCTTCTTTTCTTGCTAGACTTAAGACATTATTTGCACACCTACATTACATTTAATGAAATGGTTTTATTTTATATGATCACTTGCATTGCTCAACAAGTAATCTCTCGAAATAATTCACGTTCTGATTAATCGGTGTGAGAAAGTCAACCAATGCTCTCCCTATACACCTTCCTTACCCCACAAAAGGCCTCCATCAAGCCATACACTTTCCTTACTTCACAAAAAGGCCTTCATTAAACCATACACTTTCCCAATCATGCCCCCACCTTCATCTTGACCAAGTCAACGACGGCGGCAACATCAAGGGACAACAAAAGGCCACTCAGCTTCGAAAGATTGACCCCGTGTCGACAACGACCTAGGAGCCTGCCTTAGACCTCAAGGATATCAAGAAAGTTCAAGCAGAGGCTTGCCTTGGCCCTCAGGTGCTTCATAAAATAAAAAAATGTAGTGCAAAAAGAGTAATGCCCAGCTAGACCGAAAATCCCTAAAAAGGGCAGTCTAGGCAAAAAACAGGGTTGCACATATATAAAAAAAGAAAGAAGAAAAAAAATCTCAGTGCAAAAAGAGTAATGCCCAAACTAGACCGAAAATCCCTAAAAAGGGCAGTCTAGGCAAAAAATAGGGTTGCACATAGAAAATAAAAGAAAATGAGGCCAAGGACCCAGCACCGCCCATCAAAAGCTTGACGGACAGGCAAAATCAAAGCTCAAAGAATGAAAGTTGTCGATAACAATGGGGCGGTCGAAGCAAAGTCAGAAGCATTTCGTAAGCCTTTAGGCACGTGCAAATCCCTTCTCCCCCAATGAAAGATGAAAATCAGAAGCAACCGTCCGAAATGACTTGGTCAAGGAATCATCCCGAGGCCCACGCCTCATCATCTCATCCTAAGCCTTTTCACTAAAGGAACCACAAATCCCATTTCCCAAAGCCAAACACAACCGCCAAGGCCGAACTACGGCGACCTGAGCTCCTCACAATGAGGGGAACGTAGGCAACCAGCAATGGTCCGGTCATAAGCATATTCAAATTCCCGAAAACCCGGTCTCATCAAATGACCTCTCCCATAAGCATATTCAAATCCCAGAAAACCCGGTCTCATCATTGACCCTCCCTATACACAAACCTTTCTTTCACACCAGCCAACCTTGATCCGCGACACTGGTTGACTTTCTCCTCATGATTAATAAGAATGTTTGTTCATATCGAAATTAGCGGTTGAATAACCCGAACATTAACAAAGGGTTTTTAAGCAATCTTGTGATCATTGTAAGTAAAACAAGTTTTCAGATGTCTTGACAAGTCTTCCTTTTCTACATCTTAGGAAAAATAGTGCTAAACACTGATTTTCTGTCAGCAGGGGCTTCCATACACTTTTACCAACCCTTCTACACTTATGCTCTCTCAAAAGAGTCAAACCCAAAGCGAGTTTTGTGCCTACATTGAATAAGGCCATCGGAATAATACAAAATCGGGATTTATTCCCACCTTTCGAAAAGATATGCCCCTGCATGTATACATTTCTAAAATCTTTTCTTTCACATCTTCTTAAGGTTGACTGATTGACTAAATAAAATAAAAAAAAAAGAAAAAAGGATAGGTTTTCCCTCTTCTGCTACAATTCGCATTAGGGCTGCCTCGAAACTCTCAAAGGTTGGGACTTTGTCAAAGCGTTCCTTTAAACTGGGGCTTCTTTAGCCATTTTTTTGGGGTTCGCATCATGTTCTTCACTAGGTCCCTAGATAAATTCGATTTTGGTCAGATCAACCTCAGGATCACTTTCGCATGTATCAATTATATTGGGATTTTTGCTAGGTCACCAGACTGGGGCTTCACCAAGACCTCGCCTACTCAGTTTGTCCAGCCGGGGCTTTGCCACCAGGGTTTTGCCAATGAAAGGATCTTTCCTTACTTCAACAAGATATGGGGCTTTTGCAGAGAGTATTTCCTTAGACCGGGGCTTCGATAAGTTGCATCCATCCCTAGAAGAGAGGATTGGTCACTTCGACATCTGTTAGCATCAGCTTCAAATGCTAGAGTGTGAGAAAAGAACATTCACCGAGACCCGAGGTTTAAACCCAGTCTCAGCCCAAGAAAGAATTCTAGTCCAACGTTGACAACAACAGCAGTTCAGTCCGCGCCCAAGGGATACAACCCCACTTGTTTGAAACCCGTCTTAAACAATTCCAAAATACATTCCATATGTACATCCAGACCCAGTCCCTACCATGTTTCCAAGAGAAAAATCATCCCTAGGCTCAAGCAACGTGCCAATTGCTAATGATAACGTTTTCTCCCAAAAGCGCCTTCGTTACTTCCGTTATAACGAGATAACACCGACGGTTTCTTAATTGTCAAAACGTCGAAAATCCTAGACATCGTTCCTAGCGTTCTAGGTAAAGCTTGAACTACGACCAAGGCTTGATTCCTCCGGGATACGTAGGTAGCCTTTCATAAAAGGTCCAGCCATCCGACCACATTGGTCACCTTTTTTCCTTTCCCCATTTCTCAATGGTGCGTAAGCTTTTCATAAAAGTCCAACTATCTGACCACATTGGTCACCCCCCTTTTATTTGGCACATTCCTAATAGGATCGGCCGTTTAACCTCCTAGGTCACCCCGTTTCCATCCTTATAGTAAGGGACCAGCATCTCTTTGCAATTTTGCCCCTGAGGCTCAATTTTACGATTTTATCCCTCATAGGTCTGTTTTACCCCTTGTGCCCCTGGTATTTTCAATCACTTTCAATCCAGTTTTCCCTCTAGTGCCCCCGAGGCCTATTTTACAAATTTACCTCTGTGACTCAGTTTATTTGCCCTTGGCATTTTCAATTTTATTTTTCAAATAATCAGGGTACATCCCAGTTTTCTTTACAAAAAATTATTCGGGTGCGTCCCACTTTTCTTTACAAAAAACTATTGATTCCTTCCAACTTCTCTACAAAATCCAACCTTTTTCGCGATCTCCGTTATTGCCAGATGGGATAACGTTTCCTCCGGGAAATCCTCCGTTATTGCCAAATGGGATAACGTTTCCTCCGGAAAATCCTCCGTTATTACCAAATGGGATAACGTTTCCTCCGGGAAATCCTCCGTTATTGCCAAATGGGATAACGTTTCCTCCGGGAAATCCTCCGTTATCGCCAAATGGGATAACGTTTCCTCCGGGAAATTCTCCGTCATCGCCAAATGGGATAACGTTTCCTCCGGGAAATCCTCCGTTATCGCCAAATGGGATAACGATTCCTCCGGGAAATTCTCCGTCATCGCCAAATGGGATAACGTTTCCTCCGGGAAATCCTCCGTTATCGCCAAATGGGATAACGATTCCTCCGGGAAATTCTACGTCATCGCCAAATGGGATAACGTTTCCTCCGGGAAATCCTCCGTTATTGCCAAATGGGATAACGTTTCCTCCGGGAAATC
Source organism: Adenophora triphylla var. japonica (assembly GCA_022495995.1). NCBI lineage: Eukaryota > Viridiplantae > Streptophyta > Magnoliopsida > Asterales > Campanulaceae > Adenophora > Adenophora triphylla. The sequence goes on from JAFEMH010001548.1 coordinate 149,656, forward strand.
CTCCGTTATCGCCAAATGGGATAACGATTCCTCCGGGAAATTCTCCGTCATCGCCAAATGGGATAACGATTCCTCCGGGAAATTCTCCGTTATTGCCAAATGGGATAACGTTTCCTCCGGGAAATCCTCCGTTATCGCCAAATGGGATAACGTTTCCTCCGGGAAATTCTACGTTATCGCCAAATGGGATAACGATTCCTCCGGGAAATTCTCCGTTATCAGTTATTGCCAGAAGGCAATAACATTTCGCTTTATTTCGATCTCCGTTATTTCCGAATGACGGAATAACATTTCGACTTTTTCGCTTTATTTCGATCTCCGTTATTTCCGAATGACGGAATAACATTTCGACCTTTTTTCGCTTTATTTCGATCTCCGTCATTCCAAGGTGGAAGAATGACATTTCGCTCTTTCTTTCGATCTCCGTCATTCCAAGGTGGAAGAATGACATTTCGCTCTTTCTCTTTCGATCTCCGTTATTCCGTTATAACGGGATAACGCTAGGTGACAACCTCCGAATTGTCAAAACTCTAAACTGAGCCTACCTCTATCCAGAATGGTGACGTATGCTAACTTTCTATCAACTTAAGCTACTTCTATCCAGAATAGTGACGTATGCTAAGTTTCTATCAACATAAGCTACCTCTATCCAGAATAGTGACGTATGCTAAGTTTCTATCAACTAAGCTACCTCTATCCAGAATAGTGACGTATGCTAAGTTTCTATCAACTTAAGCTACCTCTATCCAGAATAGTGACGTATGCTAAGTTTCTATCAATTTAAGCTACCTCTATCCAGAATAGTGACGTATGCTAAGTTTCTATCAACTTAAGCTACCTCTATCCCGAATAGTGACGTACGCTCAAGTTTCTCTCAACTTAAGCTACCTCTATCCCGAATAGTGACGTATGCTTAAATCATCCAAACTTTGGCAACCCATATCTCTGATTCGAAAGAGATTGAGACGTATGCTCAAGTTCACCAAACTCTAGCTACCTCTATCCCCTCGATAGTGACGTAAGCTCTAGTTTCAATTAGGTGACAACCTCCGAATTGTCAAAACTCTAAACTTGTGCTACCTCTATCCGCGAATAGTGACGTATGCCCAAGTCATTCCAACTTGTGCTACCTCTATCCGCGAATAGTGACGTATGCCCAAGTCATTCCAACTTGTGCTACCTCTATCCGCGAATAGTGACGTATGCCCAAGTCATTTCAACTTGTGCTACCTCTATCCGCGAATAGTGACGTATGCCCAAGTCATTTCAACTTGTGCTACTCTATCCGCGAATAGTGACGTATGCCCAAGTCATTTCAACTTGTGCTACCTCTATCCGCGAATAGTGACGTATGCTCAAGTCATTCCAACTTGTGCTACCTCTATCCGCGAATAGTGACGTATGCCCAAGTCATTCCAACTTGTGCTACCTCTATCCGCGAATAGTGACGTATGCCCAAGTCATTTCAACTTGTGCTACCTCTATCCGCGAATAGTGACGTATGCCCAAGTCATTCCAACTTGTGCTACCTCTATCCGCGAATAGTGACGTATGCCCAAGTCATTCCAACTTGTGCTACCTCTATCCGCGAATAGTGATGTATGCCCAAGTCATTCCAACTTGTGCTACCTCTATCCGCGAATAGTGACGTATGCTCAAGTCATTTCAACTTGTGCTACCTCTATCCGCGAATAGTGACGTATGCCCAAGTCATTCCAACTTGTGCTACCTCTATCCGCGAATAGTGACGTATGCCCAAGTCATTCCAACTTGTGCTACCTCTATCCGCGAATAGTGACGTATGCCCAAGTCATTCCAACTTGTGCTACCTCTATCCGCGAATAGTGACGTATGCCCAAGTCATTCCAACTTGTGCTACCTCTATCCGTGAATAGTGACGTATGCCCAAGTCATTCCAACTTGTGCTACCTCTATCCGCGAATAGTGACGTATGCCCAAGTCATTCCAACTTGTGCTACCTCTATCCGCGAATAGTGACGTATGCCCAAGTCATTCCAACTTGTGCTACCTCTATCCGCGAATAGTGACGTACGCTCAAGTTTCCCAACTTAAGTTACCTCTATCTCCGTCATAAAGAGATAGCGCCATAAGCTCTAGCTTCTTCAGGTGACAGCCTCCAGTAATTGTCAATCAGGTGACAGCCTCCGAATTGTCAAAATCTCAAGGATCCTAGACATCGTTCCTAACTATCTAGTGATGTTTGAACTACGATCAAGGCTTGATTCCTCCGGGATACGTAGGTAGCCTTTTATAAAAGGTCCAGCCATCCGACCACTTTGGTCACCCTGTTCCTTCGTCGCTCCTCAGTGATGAAGTAATCTCTCATAGAGACCACCTCGGTCACTGCTAGCATATCCCCAGTAGGATCAATTGCTTGACCTCCTAGGTCATTTTCTCTTCTATTTCCCCAGCAAGAGACCAGTTTTCTCTTCTCCCTTCCTCAGCGGATCCTATTCCGAACTACGGCCAGGCTTGATTCCTCCGGGATACGTAGGTAGCCTTCCAAAAGGTTCAGCCACTCGACCACCTAGGTCACTCAATCCGTCTCGGCATTCGCCAGATTGGATCCTTTTCTATCGACAACCCCACTCGCCTTGCAAGTGACGTTGCCGAGGGGCTTCTGTAAGTACCCAAATCTGGCTCATGCCTTCCGGTTAATTTTCCCGACATTTTCGGTAAGTTTTCCGGTAATTCCCCAGACCTTCCCAGCGTTCCGGGAGCATTCCGGAACTGTTTTTAATTAAATTAGGGCTGAAGGGAATCCTTCCTAATTAAGAAACACGTTTTTCTTAATTAGGAAGAGCCTTCTAGAATAATGCCACCTTGCATGGTTCTAGAATGCTGAGTCATTCAGGATAAGACCGCACGGCCTCATTTGCAAAGGACCTGCAGCCGCACGGCTTCATTAGCCTTATCCAGACTGCCTATAAATAGAGCCCTCCTCTACCCATTTCAAACAACAACAACAAGACACACAATAGAGATACAATACACTCACAAACACAATCAGACGTGAAGAACACCCTTGAAGGCTCAAGAAGGCGAAGAAGAAGCTCAAGAAGCCATCTCCCTCCTCCTTGAAGACCCAAGACGAACCTCTCCTCCTAGATCCGTCCGAAGAAGCGAAGGAAACGATTGGTAACCTCGCACACCCTAACCTTGCATCCTAATTGCTCTATACTTGCTCATTGCATTCTTATATTGCTTTTATCTTGCTTGGGACTTGGTAGATTAAAGATCATTTCTTTATCATTCCCCTTCCCCTTTGCATGCATTAAGACCTCATTTGTCATAAAAATGTAGTCTTTTTCATAAAGGTGCATCCTTTGCACCTAAAACCCCTATTTTCCAATAAAAATGTTATCTTTACGCATCATTTGCATATAAAGATCGAATCTTTTTCAATAAAAATGCATCATTTGCATCAAAACCCCTTTTTCAATGCATCATTTGCATAAAAATCCTATCTTTATGCATCATTTGCAATAAAGATCCTTTCTTTAAATCAAAAAGCATCATTTGCAAACATAAAAATGTCATCTTTTCATTAAAGAGTCATTCATCATGCATTTCCCCTTTCCCCCAACCTTGGAACGGACCGGTATAAAAAGATCCTATCTTTACATCGTTCCTTCCATTAAAGGTTCAGATTTCTTTAGAAAGGGACACCTTGAACCCTATATCTCCGATTATCGCTTAAGAAAGAGTATGAAGCCTCTATACGAGCTCGACCGTCTTAAAGCGTAGGATTGATGGGCTAAGGACCCTCCTTTTCTAAAGAACCTCATCTTTGACCAAAAAGAGAGTCATTCTCTCGATCACGCAAGTCCCGAGGGTCCCGAGGTTTAAAATGCGATGATCACAAGTCATAAGATGAGGACGGGATCATAATCCCAAATACATAAAATTCCAAGGAATCCCGAGCGACAACCAACAAATGGTTTGTACGTCCGGAAGACAACTTGGGACATTCCCCCCTTATTTTCAAACACATGCACACAAGAAAGCACGCAAGCAAGCACGATTAATGAAATCTCGGGAGACTTGCTCCGGCAAGGCACTTTGGGTGAACGCCAAACGTTCTTCCCAAGGGGTAACTTAACCTCCGAACCCATAAAACAACCTTTTTTTCAAAGTTTTGAGGTAATCAAAATGGCGTGGCGACTCCATTTTTCAAATTAAATCGGATGTCTTCAAACTCGCGTGAATCCAACACACACAAAATTTGGGCACCACATTCACACTCGCTCATTCAGAAGCTGTACTACGAAATTCTGCTGATCTTCTTTCTGCCTCTTGTGAACCTCACAAGCCCGGATGGCTTCTTCCAAAGTCATATCTGTTACCGGTGGCGGGGGTCCGTCCCCGTCACGATTTCTCGGTGAGCTAGACATGTCGGAAATTCTGTCTGAGGGAACTGAGGGAACCGAAGAACTGTCTGACGCTGCCGTTACTGTGATCCTGGCAAGGCGCTGACCCGGAAATCTGAACCACTTTCTGCTCGCTGCAGGGGACGAAAGGAAGGGTTTAGGCTTCGGAAAAGGGTATTTGGCTCAAGGTTTCGGGCTTGTGCAATGTGCAGTTACCGATTAATGTTTACTTAAAGCGTGTTTTCTCAGAGTCCTAATCGGTTGGAAAAGAGCAAGTCTTCTTTTTCGCAACTAATCCTAGAGCTCTAATCAGTGGATCTCGTCACTACGCTTATAAGCCCCTCGTTTCCATTGTAGATCATCTTTCTCAGGACGAACTATCCCGAGCGAGGTCTGATAAGGCAAGCGAGTTCCACCGACAAATGGAAAAATGAACTTAAGGCTAGCTGATCACACAAACTTTCGACGTGTGTGGCGTACGGGCCATAGTCGAGGTCAACGTCCTTAAGTTAAGGCGGGGATCGTGCCGAAATTTTGGCATGACCTCTCCTTACTCGCTTGTGCGAGAGACCTTAGCTTTTAGCGTTGGCCAAGTTGTGGCTGGCACGGTACATACGATGAGGTTTGGTGACACGGCGTCACATTGAACCTTCGGGTATATTTTTCGGCAGAGCTCCGCGTCAAAGTCAAGGCTGAAGAGCTCAAGACTTCGGGTCGGGAGCGACCTTTAGTCTTAACCTCTCGAGCTTGACTCGGAGCGGGGCCCGGCGTAAAAAAACATACACTTAGGCTTTATGACACGAGCTAAGCCAAAAACCAACCGGGGTCTTGGACAAAGTGTGACACAAAGAGTGCATGGCTTACACGGGCTAGGATGGGATGTTTGGGACGACCCCGTGCGCCCCCGAAAGGCATATGGCAGGCCAATCGGGGTGCAACTGATAAGGCCATCCCGGGTTAGGGGTTGTAGTGTGCAGTGTTCCGAGGCAGCAAGTGCGCGTGGTGTGCGGTCCACTACAGTTCCTTTTCTGAGTAAAACAGAGATTTTTCAGAATGTGTCTTAAAGCATTATGATGCGCAGTTCAAAAGACAGCATAAAAATCAAACATGAATGGGGATGCACAAACATGGTAAGATTTTGAAAAGTCAACAATGTAATGCCAGGAAAAAACCGTTCGAGGTTTGAAAGTAACACACGCACGAAAACAAGGAAGGGTAAACGAAAGTTTGACCCACGGAAGGCTTTTTAGAAAACAATGGTAGTTTTGAAAAAAGTATCTTTTCCCCAGCGGAGTCGCCAACTGAAATTACCCGATCTTTTTCGCGCGCGGCGGGGGGCGCGGAAAAGGCGGTTGTCTTTCGCGGAGGGTTGTGTCTGAGACCTCGCTTCATGGGAAGGAAAATGAGGAGTCGCCACGCAGTTTTTGTATTTTGAGCCCAAAACTTTGAGAAATGGCTTTTGAAAATGGTGTCGTTTTTATTGGTAGCAAAAACTTAGGAAAAGGCTTTGAAAACAGGGGATCATTTTTATTGGTAGCAAAAACGAGTAAAAAGCTTTTTGAAAATGGGGATCATTTTTATTGGTAGCAAAAACGAGAAAAAAGCTTTGAGTACCAGAGATTGTTAGGTTCGGAGGTCACGTTACGTTTTGGGAAGAGTACTACGAGATCACCCAAAACGCCTTGCATGACGAGTCTTTCTACCTTTCTCGAAAACGTGCGTGTGTGTGTGTGTGATTTTGAAATGGGTGCTTGAAGGACAAGCTTAATCTTGGTTTGAATGTCAAACGTTGATTAGGTGACTTTATTGAAAAGACGAGCGTTTGCGTGGCAAACGTCGGTTTTGAGTTTGAAATGAGCGTTCGCATGGCAAACGTCGATTTTGAACCAGGCGAGTCATTGTTAACAATTTTTACGGGAAAAAACGTATTAAATGATTTTAAGTGTCAAATGGCGGCTTTTAGTTTGAAAGATGAGCGTTTGTGGGCCAAACGTCATTTTGCGCGTTTTGAAAGAGAGTTCGACGGACGAACTCCGGTTTTGAACCGGGCATTACATTGTTAACGATTTTACGGGAAAATGCGTATTAAATGTCATGCGATCAACGAATCGGGTTGCGATTCGGACTTTGAAAAGTAAATACTATCAACGATCCAAACGGGTCGGACTTGTAAATGACAGTATTTAAAGCAGTGTCAACGGAATCAAACGATCCGGAATTGTAAATGACGATCGACAAGCCAAACAGCTCGGAGTTGTAAATGACGATCGACAAGCCAAACGGCTCGGAGTTGTAAATGACGATCGACAAGCCAAACGGCTCGGAGTTGTAAATGACGATCAACGAGGCCAAACGGCTCGGAATTGTAAATAACGATCAACGGATCGATCGATCCGGACTTTTAAATGACAGAAAGTAAAACGGAACGGGGTCGGAACGCCTTTTTAACCCGTGATTACTTCTCTTACGGGAAGAGAAGAGGATCGAGGGGCTAAAATGTATCGAACCCCGTTAGACGGAGGCGTCTACATTTCAGTAACGGCGTTCGAAACGGTTGTGGCGACTGGCGCGTAAACCGAGACGGAACGAGAGATTTAGAGAGAGGGAGTTATACCTATGGCTAGGGTCGACTCCTTTGGCTCGGAAGGTGTGTACGGGACACGGAAAGTGTTTCGAAAGGTTGTTTCGAAGGTGTAAGGAGCGTATTTGATCGAAATACGAAGGTTTCACGCGAATCGAGACAAAACGGGAGCTCGGAGGGGGTAAAACTGGCTTGGGCCGTGAGTGAGAGTGATTTTTGGGGTAAATTTCATCCTCTTTTTGCCTTTGACAGCAACTTCTATTTATAGGTGAAAAATGCAGTAGAAGTCCGGACGGACTTGGACTGAATCCAGGGGGGTTTTGGGTATTTTGGAAATGCGGGGACTTGCTGGCAATTTCAGGAAAAGTGCACAGGGAGTCCGGCCGGACTAGGCTTGCAAACCAGGGGTATTTTGGTCTTTTGGCCTTGATTTGTGATTGACGAGTGACTAGAGGGAGGTGGCATGTGTGCCACGTGCCCTGTGAGTCACCAAAGGAGTGGGAGTTCGTTCCCCGGTCCCGGTTTTGTCCGTTTTTTAAATAACAGTCCGGAAAATGTCCGAAACGCCCCCGAAAAGTGCGTTTTTCAGGGAAAGCTGTGCTTTTAACGTGTGATGACACGTGTTAAGTAGGCTTGACGTCGGGATGCTCGGGACATTCCCAGGACGTCTCGATGGCTTGACAACGAGGAGTTAACGAGTTCCGGTTAACCTGGAGCGGGCCAGTTAACGGATTTCGGTTAACTTTCTGACGGATTTGACGATCCGGATTTGGGTACTTACACTTACAGGAGCCGTTGGGCTATTGGGAGGACATCCGTACCAAGGAGATGGTGTCTTTGGACATGAGGGATCCAGCCAGCTTCTTATTCTTCTCGAGGGCTTGGACATATACTGCTATCCCACCCAGGGCCATTCTCAAGAGCAGGAAGAGTACCATCTTGACTACGGCATACTTGGACTGGTATGAGAGGGAGATGGGAGCGACTCAGGTCATATTGGGAGAGAGACGTCAGGCTTTATTGGGAGCTGACTGCGACTCGAGTAGGACTCTGAGGGAGACTGAGGCTAAGGCGAGTCGCCATAACCAGTCGGGTGACCTTATCAGGGATATGGAAGCTCGATATAAGAGACTATCTGAGGTTGCTCCCTTGACTGAGGCTCAAAGGGAGGAAGTGCGGACTCGTGCCCGGGTAGAGAAGGCACTTATTGACACGGGTTTTATGGAGGCTCCAGTGAGGATACCGGAGATCGGAATGAGGGAGACCGACATTATAGAGAAGAAGAGAAAGAACACTCGACGGGGTCGAGGTAAAGGGAAGAAGACTAAAGAAGATGCAGTGAATGACGACTGACAGATCTTTTCTTAGGATTCCCTTATTGCCATTTTGCAAACACAGTAGTTTATTAGGCATTTTATTGTATTTTTGATCTTTGTAGCAGGTTAGCAGAGTCAAGAGTAGACCGTGCTTGAACTCATCAAGAAGTTTTTAACTTGTAATGAACAAGAGATATTATCTTAGAAATTAATCAAGACACATTTCATGGAAATTTCTGATGTCTTATTGATTGCTCAGGACCCGTTTTATGAAAACTTGAATGCCCTTTATTTATTGTTTAGGACGCATTTCATGAAAACTTGATCGCCCTTTTTTATTGTTTAGGCGCATTTCATGGAAACTTGATCGCCCTTTTTTATTGTTTAGACCGAACCATATATGGCTACCTACGTTCCCCTTTTACAAGAAAGACTAAGGGGCTCAGGTCTTCGTAGTTCATTCTGGTGAACTTTTGATTTATTTTTTATGTGCAACCCTGTTTTTTGCCTAGACCGCCCTTTTTAGGGTTTTCAGCCTAGCTGGGTATTACTCTTTTTGCACTAAGATTTTTTTTCTTTTTTTTTTATGTGCAACCACTGTTTTTGCCTAGACCGCCCTTTTTAGGGTTTTTCAGCCTAGCTGGGCATTACTCTTTTTTGCACTAAGATTTTTCTTTTCTTCTTTTATGTGCAACCCTATTTTTTGCCTAGACCGCCCTTTTTTTTTTGGGTTTTCAGCCTAGCTGGGTATTACTCTTTTTGCACTAAGATTTTTTTATCTCTTTTTTTTTTTATTTTCTCTTTTTTTTTTATTTTCTAGACATAGTACCTTCGGAGCTTATCACCGTTGACTGGGTGGACAAAAGGATTGCCGTCCAGGTCTGCAAGCTTCATGGCTCCTCCCGATAGTATCTTCTGCACCACATACGGGCCGATCCAAACGGGTTCCCATTTTCCCAGGGGGTTGTCTCTGGTAGGGGGCTTCACTTTCAACACTAAGTCACCCTCTCTAATGTCCCTGGCCTTGACTTTCTTGTCAAATGCTTTGGCTATTCGCCTCCGGTAGGTTCGGGTGTGCTCCATGGCTTTGAGCCTTCTTTCGTCGAGCAGGGCCAACTCATCATGCCGGCTACGTAGCCATTCTACTTCGTTGACACTGTTTTCCAGGAGGACCCTTAGTGACGGGATTTCCAACTCCACTGGTAACACTGCTTCCATCCCGTAGGTTAGGGCAAAAGGAGTTTCTCCCGTAGCTGTTCTGACAGACGTTCTGTAGCCCCAGAGCACCAGGTGCAGCTTTACGGGCCAGTCATGACCACGGGTGGCCATTTTTTGGATGATCCGTTCGAGCGTCTTATTAGCAGCTTCCACAGCTCCATTAGTTAGAGGTCTGTATGGGGACGACTTGTGGCGAGTCATCCTAAATTCTGACAGCAATCTACCGCAGTCCCCTTCAAAGTGTGACCCGTTATCAGAAATGATCTCATTGGGCACCCCGTATCTGCACATTATGTTTTCTTTGACAAACTGGGCCACTTTCTTGGAAGTGAGGACCTTGTAGGACTTGGCCTCAACCCACTTAGTGAAGTAGTCGACTGCTACCAATACAAATTCATGCCCATTGCTTCCTGCCGGGGCTATCTTCCCTATTACGTCAATACCCCAAGTTGCGAACGGCCAAGGAGTCGATATGCAGTACAGGTCATGAGGCGGGAGATTGTTGAGGTTGGCAAACCGTTGGCATTTGTCGCACGCTCGGACATGCTGGACACAGTCTGTCTCCATGGAAATCCAGTAGTAACCCATTCTGAGGATCACTTGCATCAGGGCTCTAGCATTCATATGAGGACCGCAGGGACCATTGTGGACTTCGGTCATCAATTCTCTGGCCTTTTCTTGAGTGACACACAAGAGGAGTGGTCCTTGGTACCGCTTCTTGTACAGGGCGCCTCCTAAAATGACATAATGGGAGGCCAACCTTTTTAGGGCTCGCAAGCTCTTGGCTTTGACACCTTCTTTTGGTCTACCTTCTTCGTCTCTGAAAGCTGACTCTCCATCTTTGAGGAACTGGTAAATTTGATTGTACCACGGTTTCTTGATTGGCTCAGGTCCCAAATCTATTTCACAACAGAAAGCCGGGGCTTCTCTCCTACCCACTCTAAAGGGTTTTATGGCTTTTCCCTCTGGGATCTCTACCAGTGAGGCTAGAGTAGCTAGGGCATCTGCGAATCTGTTCTTTTCCCTTGGCAAGTAGTGGAAAGTCACTTCTCTAAACTGTCCAGTCAACTCCTCCATATAGGCATGATACCGCTGAAGATTAGGGTCCACAGTCTTCCATTTGTTGGAGACCTGGTTGATGATCAGGGCTGAGTCTCCATAAACTTCGAGCTCCTTGACATTTCTTTCTAAAGCAGCCTCTAAACCAGCAATGCAGGCTTCGTACTCGACGACATTGTTCGTGGCAGGAAAGTTCAACTTGAGGGCTATGGGCGTGTGCTCATCTTTCGGATTGACCAGTAGCATCCCTACGCCATTTCCTCTTTTGTTAGCAGCTCCGTCAAAGAATAGCTGCCATCGGTCCTCATTACTGGGGAAGCTGGCCAGATGGTCTGATAATGCTTGACCCTTGATGGCCTTTCTGGTCACATAGTTGATGTCGTACTCTGCTAAGAAGAAGGACCACTTTTCCAGATGCATCGAGAGGGAAGGTTTATCGAAGATGTACTTGATGGGATCCATTTTTGAGACCAAGTTCACAGGGTGGGCTTGCATATAATGCTTCAGCTTACCGACTACCCAGACCAGTCCTGCACAAGTCTTGTCACATGATGAGTAATTGAGCTCACTTCCCTGTAGCTTCCGGCTGACAAAATAAATGGCATTCTCTACCCGAGAGTCTTTCTTCTCCTGAGCAAGCATAGCCCCAACTGCCGTATCAATGACAGTGAGATAGAGCAGAAGAGGTTTCGGTCTATGTGGGGGGCATAGAACCGGAGGATGTACTAAGTACGCCTTGATCTGGTCAAAAGCATCCTGGCATTCCTCGGTCCATTATGTGTCTACATTCTTCTTCATGAGCTTGAAGATGGGCTCGCACATAGTGGTCAACTGATTGACGAAGCGGCTGATGTACTGCAACTTGCCCATAAAGCTCTTGACTTACATGCAGGTTCGAGGTGGCCTCATGTCCATAATGGCTTTGATCTTTCGGGGGTCGACTTCGATACCTCGCTCCGTGACCATATACCCAAGCACTTTTCCCCTTGTCACTCCGAAGGTGCATTTGGCAGGGTTTAGTCTCATGGAATGCTGTCTCAGCCTCTCGAAGAACTTTCGCAGGTCAACAAAGTGCTGTCCATTCTCGCCTTTGGAGTGGATTCTCATGTCGTCTACGTAGACCTCAATCTCCTTGTGGATTATATCATGAAAAAGTGCGGTCGCTGCCCTCAGATAAGTAGCCCCGACATTCTTAAGCCCAAATGGCATCACTGTATAGCAGTAAGTTCCCCACGGTGTGGTGAAGGCTGTCTTTTCTTGGTCTTCCTCGGCCATCTTGATCTGGTTGTAGCCTGCAAAGCCATCAACGAAGGATTTGACTTCGTAGTTGGCAATGGAGTCCACCAGGATGTCTATGTTTGGCAAGGGGTAGTCATCTTTGGGGCTGGCCTTATTCAGATCTCGGAAATCTACACAGCAGCGCACCTTCCCATTGGCCTTGGTTACGGTCACAATGTTGGACAACCATGTCGGGTATTCGATGACTCTGATGAATCCTACCCGCAGTAACTTCTCAATCTCTTCTTTGACCTGTAGAGACCATTCTGGCTTGATCTTTCTCAGTTTCTGCTTTACTGGCTTAGCATCTGGTGCTAGAGGGATTCGATGCTCTACTATCGAACTGTCTAGCCCCGGCATATCCCTGTATGACCATGCAAAAACGTCCATGTATTCTCTGAGCAGATCGATCAGTCTGTCCCGTTCAACCCCCTGGAAGAAGTATCCAATCTGTGTCTCTTTAGGTTCCTCGACAGTACCCAAGTTAACACTTGTCAAAACCTCCTCGGCAGCTTGGGCCCGGTTTTCCTCTTTTTCTGTAACCTGCTTAAAGATTTCTTTAATGTATTGTTCATTTAGTGTGTTTGCATCTTGTTCAAATGATTCATTATTAACTGTTGTTAAGTTTTGAGTTAATTTATCATTTGTTAAGTTGGCAATAAGAGGATACTCAGAAAGATCTGTCATTTCATTCAAAGCAAAAGGAAAGATGACATTGGTTACATATTCATAATCCTCAGGCGTGAGGCCTTCGGATGACTCGGAGGACTGGAATTCAAAGATTCCTGACTCAATTGACTCTGGACCCTACTGACTCTGGACCCTATACTACTTATTGACTCGAAGGCGCTTGACGCGGGTTGGACTGGGGTTTCACTCCTTCCTGCTGTTGCCCTGGGGAGTAGCAGCCTTGTCAGCGTTCCCGTTCGGTTGTGCATCCTGTGGATCATTATTTCCTTTGTTGACACCATTCCCATGGGGGATGCCTGACTGATCTGGTGCAATCTTCTTTCCGAACCTGACTGTATCCATCTGTACCTCCGGGGTAGTGGGACCAGTTGTACTTTCGGCATCTGAGAGACAGCTTTCTTCATCATAAAAGTCTTCTGACCTATTCACTCTTCTTTCCACATTTTCCCAAATAGGGGGTTGAGACTGATCTTCAGGGATAGTAAGAGTCATCACGAACACATTATGTTCACCGTGAGTGATGAAGGGTTTTGAAGAGACTTTCATCAACATAGCTTGTCTTATTTCAAACTCGCAATCTTCATAGGTGAGCCTTTCTTCTGTAATCTTGACCATGGTTACTGGTTCGATATCATAAAAGAGAGGTCGGGCTCTGACGACATTAACGAAATCAGTTCCTATTATGGGTCCAAATTGTCCTTCTATTGAGGAGGCATCAATCAGATCTTTCCACTTTCCTTGCAATTCAGCATAAGGAACATTGAATTTCAGGATGTCTATGATCTTTGGATCCTCAAAACTGACTGCATTTGTTTCTCTGAACTCGATCACGTTGACTCAGTTGTTAGCAGGAAGAGGATTCTTGACCAAATTAGGACCCCGAGGCGGTTCCAGCTTGCCTTCTTCAATCAGGCGAGAGATTAGGAACTTCAGGTAGGTACAATCATTGGTGTTATGCCCATGATATTTGTGAAAGCGACAGTGCTTTGTTTCGTCCATCCTGATACTAGGGTTCTTTGGTTTCCAGTTTTCCAAAGGTCTGATGAGTCCTTTAGCTACCAAACCATCGAAGACCTTCTCTAGCGGCATTCCAAAATCTCCAGCAGTATAGGAACGAGGCCTTGGCTTTGCAGCGACCTGGCTTGAATTTTGTCCAACTTTCTCATTCTGAATGTAATTAACAACGCCAACCGTTTCTTTTCCTCTTACAGTAACAGCTGTGGCATTTGACACTGGTGCTTTGTAGCGATAGGAGTTGGATGTTCTTGTGGCTAGGGCCATGTTGAAGGCATTTTCAAACTTGGTGCCGGCATTTACCATTGCCTGAAGGTCAGGATAATAGTAATTGCCAATTTGGACCCTTAGTTGAGGTTTCAAGCAAGATTGGAAGATCTCCATCTATTCCTCTTCATTCAGTGGGGTCATCATTTCACTAAGCTTCCAATTCCATCTCTTGTAGAATTCACTTACCGGCTCATCTGGGCGCTGTAGAGTGCCTTGTAGGTCATTCCTGCTGGTTTTCCAATTCAAATTGGCCTTATACTTTTCCAGGAATGCTTCCTTGATCTGGTCCCAGGTGGCTCGGGCCTCTGGTTTCACATGCAGGAACCACCTAAGAGCTGAACCCTTTAATGACAACTGAAAATGGTCGTCCATTTGCTGATGTGTACAATCTTTGGCTCTCATGGCAAGAAGGTAGCTTTCAATGTGAGTCCGGGGACAATCGGTGCCATTGAACTTTTCAATCTCAGGCATTCAGAATTTCGGAGGAAGAGGGACAATTTTGCTGGGATCAGTGATCTGGTATGCTGCCTTTTTGGTGCTCAGTTCCCCAAATTTCTCTTGCATGGACTTAACTTGCTCCACCAACCAAGTCATGTTGGAGTCGGGTGTCGGTTTAGGATTGCTCAATTCTGAAGAAGGCTTATCAGATTTGGATGGAAGGACAGTAGGTGGCACAGTGGTAGCTGGTACCAAGGTTTGGGGATCTTTAGAAGGAAAGTAAGTGTAAACTTGGCCTGATCCGGTGTTTCCGTGAGACTGGCCGGAGGCATAGGAATTAGGTTCGTAGTTCCCGAAGTAGGAAAAAGGATACGGAACCTCATGGGGTCCTGTCGGCAAAGTCGGAGGTGGAAGATCTGCTGTGGCAGGGCATGGATTGAAAGGATCATTGGACTGATTTTGAGGCCTAGGGATCGTCTGGGATGTCCCATACTGAGGAGAGGGAGTGAATCTCATGGGGTAATGCAGAGGCTGCGTAACTGGGATAGCTGCGGCGTTTGCTCTCTGTTCGAAGGGAACAAAGCTGGGTCTCATCTGAGGAGGCGAGGGTGTCGGGACCCTAACGGCTTGGGATACTGGAACGGACTGGAAAGGGGTAATCCTTGGCAATGGATCATATGTGGATGGAGGAGGGCATTGGTTATAGGCTGGGGGAGCTGAGATGGTTACTTCCGGAGTCTCATCTTCTACCATGACCAGGGAACCATTGGACTCGACCACTACCTGAACCCCATGACGACGAAGTGCATCAATGAGCATGGCTTGCTGTTCCTCATGGGCCTTACGACTATTTTCCAAGGCTAAGTCTAGCTCTTCTTCCCTAGTCATCTGATTACCCGAACCACTGCTGTTTTCCGTCAAATCGGCCATTCGACCCTACGGGTGACAAAACCGAGGATTACGGCGAACCGTACGAGAATTCTGCGCTAACAAGTCGCTGACCCGGTGTTCTCACCCACTTCTTTCTCGCTGCGGGAAAGGGATAGGAGAGGTTTTGACTCGGGGTAGGTGTTTAGGCTAAAGGCTCAGGCAATATGCAAATTAGGAATCTTCCAGTTTACTTAAAACAGTGTCTTTTATTGATTTCTATTTGGTTGGAAAAGGGGTTCTGCCCTTCTTTTCGCAACTACTCTAGATCCTGGATCAGTGGGTTCCGTCACTACGTCTATAAGCCCCTCGTATTCCACCTGTATTTCGACCTCCCAGGGTGGACAGCCCCGGGTGAGGGTCCTATAGGGCACGCGGATCCCACCGACCGAGAGAGAAGAACGCTCCTAACGGGTCTAGCGGTCATATGAACTTTTAACGCACGAGCGATGCGGATTATAGTCAAGGCAATACCGGGAAAGTCTCGTCTTTCAGCCTTAACGGAATTTTGGCAGAGTTTCGCTTGCGCGAATGACGTTTTGACTTTCCGGTAATGTTCGAGAAGATAATAGGCATGGGTCGGGCGGTAAAAGCCGGATGAAACAGTGTCACATTGAACTTCGTTGCATACGCAGTGCGTGAGTCAAAATCGAAGTCAATGCCGGGTCAAGATCTTGCCAATTATTCCTTGTCGGAATTTTGGCAGAGCTTCGCTTGAGCGAAAGATCTTTGGATTTTTGGCAAAGACTCAATCTTGACTCTTACGCATTCCGTGCGGGTCAAGGTCAAAGTAAATGTCGGAGTCAAGATTCTACCAATTTTTCCTTGTCGGAATTTGGGCAGAGTTCCGCTTGCGCGAAGGACCTTGACTTCCGTTATGGACTAAGGCTTGACCTTTACGGGGATATGCAACTGGGCTATATGACACGGACTAGACCAAAAACCAACCAAAAGTCACGATTTTTTGAAACGTGTGACACGGACTGTGCATTGGTCGACACTGGCTGCCATGGGGAGTTTGGGGTGATTCCGTGCACGCCCGGGAGCATCGTAAGGCTGTCCGTGACTGCAACTGAACAACCACCCCGGGTTTGAAGGACGTGCGTGCAAAGTGTACAGGATATATAAGGTGCGCGTAGTGTGCGGTGTCCTAAAAATATTCCTTTTTGAGTTAAAACAGAAATTTTCATGAATGTGTTTTAAAAGGAATGATTTTTCGGGACGGGGGAAAATGCAACAGTTAAGGCATGTAAATTTTCTGGGAGCCCCAGTCAGTCTCGGACCTGAATAGCCCCAAGCTGCCAAGGCTGCCAGATTAACCTCAATTTTGTCCTGGTGGAATTGCCAATGAGGCCGCCCGATCAAAATCCAGGGAGGATTAAGCCGTACGACTGCATGGATCAATTTTCCAGGTTCCACTCCTTTGTAGTTTCAGGTTTCTCCCATGCCTTTTTAGGCACCTTTTAGCTTCCTGTTCAGTATGCACAATTCCCAAGATGCAAAATGCAATGCAATGCAAGGAAAGAAAGCAAGCACGATAAACGAAATCCGTGACGGGAGGCTAACCCGCTCAAAGGGAAAAGCTTTCTATTTTTTTTTATTTCCGAAAAAAAGGGATACCGGTACGTGGGATTGTTAAACCACCTTTTATCCCAAGCCCCGGGTTAGGAAGCGATACAGGAAGGTTAGTGGTTTCCACCTATATACCGGGTATAATTGATTTTGAAAATAAAAGCTTTTCTCCTTTGGGATTTCCCCAGCGGAGTCGCCAAACTGTGAATGTGTGCCCAAATTTAATTTTTTGTGTTTTTAAATCGGATTCACTTGAGTTTGAAAACATCCGGTTTAATTTGAAAAACGGAGTCGCCACGCCATTTTGATTTCCTCAAAACTTTGAAAAAAAGGATTTAGGGTTCGGAGGTTAAGTTACCCCTTGGGAAGAACGGATCGTCGTTCACCCAAGGTGCCTTGCCGTAGCAAGTCTCCCAAGATTCCATTTTTCGTGCTTGCTTGCGTGCTTTCTTGTGTGCATGTGTTGAAAAGAGGGGGGGGGGGAATGTCCCAAGTTGTCTTCCGGACGTACAAACCATTTAGTTGGTTGTCGCTCGGGATTCCTTGGATTTTTATGTGTTCGGGATTTTGATCCCGTCCTCATCTTGGACTTGTGATCATCGCTTTTTTGACATTGAGTCTTGCGTGATCGACAGAAGGACTCTCTTTTATAGTCCAAAATGAGGTTCTTTAGAAAAGGAGTGTCCTTAGCCCATCAATCCTACACCTTAAGACGATTGAGCTTATATAGGGGCTTTCATGCTAGTCTTAAGTGATAATAGGAGATATCGGGTTCAAGGTTTATCCCTTTCTAAAGAGATGGTGGCACCTTTAATGGAAGAAACGATGTAAAGATAGGATCTTTACACCGGTCCGTTCCGAAGGATACCAATGGGGACATGGGGAAATGCATGTTTTAGGATAAAAATGACATTTTTAGTGAAAAGATGACATTTTTGAGTGCAAATGATGCTTTTGATTGCAAGTAATGCTTTTTGATGTAAAGAAATGATTTTTATGCAAAGGATGCATTTTTATTTGGAAAAATAGTGTTTTATATGCAAAGGATGCATAAAAATGTCTTTTTTGAAAGCAAAGGATGCTACTTTGATGGTAAAGAGATGATTTTTAATGCAAAGGATGCATTTTATGTGGAAAAATGGATTTTAGGTGCAAAGGATGCACCTTTAATGTAAAGACATGATTTTTATATGCAAAGGATGCATTTTCTATGTCAAAAATAGATTTTTAGGTGCAAAGGATGCACCTTTGATGCAAAGATTACATTTTTATGAGCAAAGGATGCTATTTCATGCAAAGGATGCAAAAGGGAGGGGGATATGATTTACATGAATAAAGATATGATCTTTAACAATAATCTACCAAGTACCAAGCAATATATAGCAATATGTAGATGCAAGGAGCAATTATATCACATAGAACAAGTATATTGCAAGAGAAGGGGGTGAGAGGTTACCAATGGTGGTGACCTCTTCTTCTTTGGATTTCGCATAGCGGAAGGACCGACTCTTGGAGGCTTCAAGGAGGAGGGAGGTGGCTTCTCGGCACTTCTCAGCTTCCTGATTTTCGTGGAGATGTTTTTGGTAGAGCTTTGGAGCTGATTGTTGATATCTAAATGGGTTGAGGAGGCCTCTATTATAGGCAGTCTGGATAGAGCCAATGAAGCCGTGCGGCCAGGAGTTCCCTCCTAATGCAGCCGTGCGACATTATCCTGTATGACTCAGCATCTTTCTAGAATCATGCAAGGTGGCATTTCTAGAAGGATTCCCATATTAAGGAAAACGTGCTCTTTTAATTTAAAGCAGTCCCTTCATCCCTCGAAAGGTTCGGAACAGTTTCGGAATTGCTCCCGGACTTTAGGAAAGTCTAGGGAATTGCCGAGAAACTTAACCGGAAGGCATGAGCCAGATTTGGGTACTTACACACGCGACAACTCGAGCCATGGAAAGTTGATACAGAAGGTCGTGCGACACAATGTGACCATCATCTGCAGCTATAAATAGAGCCCTGCACCTCTCATTTCTGGATCCCTTTTCCACCTCCTAAGGTCACTCTGCCCAAATCACGCCAAAAACCAGTTTCTCTCCTCATTCCACACAAAACTCCAACCAATCCTCTCAATTCAATCTCTCCTCTCATCCAATTCACCCATTTACCTTCATACTTCACATCCACCTTGGAACTCTCAATCCAGCACTCCATCTGTGTTTGGATCCTCATTCCAGCAGTTGAATCGAAGGTCTCTACACCTAACTTGGTGTAGATATTGTGGACACTACAAGGGTAACTATTCCCTTCCCCTCTCTCTCTATCATACTTTGTCTATTACATAATATCTGTTCATTCACTTGGTAATTGAGCTCCATCTGCTTCAATTATCAAGTGACAATTGCCATCTCTCTATTTAAGCTGCTGTGCTTAGTTCAATTGTTGTTCATGATGTGACTTGGACCATAATTGTTTGCTTGTTTGCCAAGGGGTGTGGATCACCCCATATCCACACCCCCTTGGTCAATCTGTTGTGAATTCACATTATTCTGAGTTGATTTGTTATGATAACTTGATCTGATTTGGTATCTGTTGAATATGTTTCTCAATTGTAAAGTCTCTACAGAAGGCAACGTTATGCCACGCGACACAATTGGTCTCATCCGTCCTGTGTAGTGCGACATAACTAGCCTTATGCAGAGACTGTCATTTCAGTTGTAATTCGTATGTCCAATTCTCTTGTCACTCAAGATAGAGTGTGGATATTCAATATCCACACTCATTTGAAGTGATTGGGTTGATCTCAGTTAGTCCTGTGCTTAATGTTGTAAGGCTTCTGCATATGATAACTAGTGTCACGTGACACAATCTGCAAAGCAGATCCTGTGTCACGCGACACTCTTTGTCATTCTGCAGAAGTCATTTTCCAGTTGTAATCTGTTTGTCCTCCTTGTAATATGGGATGTGGCCTCCCATGATCAATGGCTCGCAAGTTGTATTGTTCCCCTTTGAGCAATAAAACAAAGCACTTCCATGCATTTTATACACATATCTTGTCTCACACAATTTAGCACATACGTTTGAATGAATTAGATGTTGAACATTGACAGACTCGTATTACGAGGCATGTTGGGTGAACTCTCGGTTCTTCCCAACACGTAACCTGACCCCCGAACCCACAATTCTCTTTTCAAAAAGGTTTTCAATGTTTCCTTTAAAACGGCATGGCGACTCCTAAAAAAATTATTTTTCGGCGAGCGTTCATTCAATGATATGATTATCCATTCCAAAGGCGCAGCTGGACAACACTTCGTTGATCTACGAAAGTTCTTTGAGCGGTTAAGGAAGCATTCCTTGAGGCTGAACCCTGCAAAGTGCACCTTCGGAGTGATGAGGGGAAAGGTACTTGGGTATATGGGCACATAACGAGCGAGGAATTGAAGCCGACCCCCAAAAAATCAAAGCCGACACGGCAGTTGGGGCTATGATGGCCCAAGAAAAGAAATATTCTCGAGTACAGAATGCCATTTACTTTGTGAGCCGAAAGCTACAAGGGAGTGAACTCAATTACTCGGCATGTGAAAAGACATGTGCAGGACTGGTCTGGGTAGTCGGAAAACTAAAACACTACATGCAGGCTCACTCTATGAATTTGGTCTCAAAAATGGACCCCATCAAGTACCTCTTTGACAAACCATCCCTCTCGATGGGCCTGGCAAAATGGTCATTCTTCCTGGCAGAGTTTGACATCAACTATGTAACAAGAAAGGCAATCAAGGGTCAAGCACTCTCAGATCATCTGGCAAATTTCCCTAGTAATGAGGACCGAGGCCCTGAACCCCAGTTCCCGGACGAAGGAATTTTCGCTTTTAAACCGAGAATCGATGGCAACTCTTCTTCGACGGAGCTGCTAACAAAAGGGAAATGGCATAGGGATGTTATTGGTGGACCCAAAAGATGAACACACACCGATAGCCGTCAAGCTGAACTTCTCTGTCACAAACAATGCAGCGGAGTATGAAGCCAGCATAGCCGGGTTAGAGGCCGCATTGGAAAGAAATGTTAAGGAACTCGAGGTCTACGGGGACTCAGCCCTAATCATTAACCAGTTGTCAAATAAGTGGAAAATTGTGGATCCTCACCTGCAGAAGTACTATGCCTATATGGAAGAATTAACAACAATTCAAAGAAGTGACCTTCCATTATTTGCCAAGGGACGTGAATAGATTTGCAGATGCCTTGGCTACTCTAGCCTCACTGGTAGAAATCCCAGAGGGAAAGGCAGTAAAACTATTCAGAGTGGGTAGAAGGGAAACACCAGCCTTCTGTTGTGAAATAGAAAGAAGAACCTTGGTACAATCAGGTTTATCAGTTTCTCAAAAATGGAGAAGCGTCATTCAGGGATGAAGAAGGTAATCTGAAAGAAGGCATCAAAGCCAAAAGCTTGCAGGCTTTGAAATGACTGGCCTCTCACTATATCATTCTGGTAGATCATCTGTACAAAAAATGGTATCAAGGACCACTCATGCGGTGTGTCACCAAAGAAAGAGCAAAAGAGCTAATGAGCGAAGTCCATAATAGTCCCTGCGGTCCTCACATGAATGCCAGAGCATTAATGCAAGTTATCCTCAGAATGGGATACTACTAGATCTCCATGGAAACATATTGTATTCAGCATGACCGAGAGTGTGACAAGTGCCAGCGGTTTGCCAACCTTAATCATCTCCTACCTCATGACTTGGACTGCATGACGACGCCTTGGCCATTCGCAACCTGGGCTATTGATGTAATCGGGAAGATAGCCCCAGTCAGAAGCAATGGGCATGAATTTGTGTTAGTGGCAGTGGATTATTTCACAAAATGGGTGGAAGCAAAATCCTATAAAGTCCTCACATCCAAGAAGGTTGCTTAGTTTATCAAAGAGATCATCATGTGCAGATATGGGGTACTAAACGAGTTCGTCTCAGATAACGGGATACATTTTGAAGGAGATTGCGATAGATTGCTGTCAGAATTCAAGGTCACTCGCCACAGATCATCCACATACAGGCCTTAGACCAATGGAGCAGTAGAAGCTGCAAACAAGACACATGAGAGAATCATCCGAAAGATGGCCACTCGCGATTGTGACTGGCTCGAGAAACTACATCTAGAACTTTGGGGCTACAGAACTTCTATCAGAACAGCCACGGGAGAAACCCCTTTTGCTTTGACTTATGGAATGGAAGCAGTGCTGCCTGTAGAGTTGGAAATTCCATCATTAAGAGTTCTCTTGGAAAACGGTATCAATGAAGTAGAATGGTAATGCCGGCATGATAAGCTCACCCTGCTTGATGAAAGGAAATTAAAAGCAATGGAACACACTCGGGCCTACCAGAGGCGAATGGCTAGGGCTTTTGACAAGAAAGTCAAGGCCAGAGACATCAAAGAAGGAGATTTGGTACTGAAAGAGAAGCCCCCTACCAGAGACATCCCCCTGGGAAAATGGGAACCTGTATGGATCGGCCTGTATGTGGTACAAAAGATACTACCAGGAGAGCAATGAAACTTGCAGACCTGGACGGCAATCCTTTTGTTCACCCTGTCAATGGTGACAAGCTTCGTCACTATTATGTTTAAAAAAAAATTAAAAATAAATAAATAATAATAATAATAAAGAGTGCAAAAAGAGTAATACCCAGCTAGGCTGAAAACCCTGAAAAGGGTTGTCTAGGCAAAAAAAAAACAAGTTCACAAGAGTCGAACTACGGAGACCTGAGCCCCTTAGTCATTTTTGTAAAAGGGGAAAGTAGGCAGCCAGATATGGTTCGGTCTAAACAATAAATAGACATCTAAAATTCCATGAAATGTGTCTTTAAAAATTCCAAGATAATATCCCATGTTTTTTACAAATTAAAAACTACTTGATGAGTTCAAGCACGGTCTACTCTTGACTCTTCTAACCTGCTATGAAGAAAATATATACAATAAAACACCTAAATAACTAATGTATCTGCAAACAAAGCAATCAGTGGATGCTCAGAACATCTTTCAAATCTATCAACCGTCAGTGGCGGCATCATCCTTGTTCTTCTTCCCACGACCTCGACCTCTTCGAGTGTTCTTCCTCGTCTTCTCGATGATGTCCGTTCCCTCCTACCTATCTCAGGTTCCCTCACTGGAGCCTCGACCAAACCTGTATCAATAAGTGCCCTCTATACCCTGGCACGAGTCTCTATCTCCTCCCGCTGAGCCTCAATGAGAGGAGGAATCCCCGACAATCTCTCATATCTAACTTCCATGTCCTTAATGAAATCGCCTGACTGGTTATGTCGACTGGCCTTTGCCTCGGCCTCCCTCAGATTCCTGTTAGAGTCATTCTCAGCATCCAATAAGGCCTGGCGCCTCTCTCCCAAAATGATCTGAGTCGCCCCCATCTCTCTCTCATACCAATCCAGGTAAACTATGGTCAAAATAGTGCTCTCCCTGCTCTTGAGAATGACTCTGGGTGGAAAAGCATCATATGTCCATGCCCTCGAGAAAAAGGAGAAACTACCGGGATCTCTCATAGCCAAAGATACCACCCCCATGGTGCGAATGACCTCCCAGTCATCCAGTGGATCCTGTAAGGCCCCAAACTGTCTCAATACTAAGCATGGAATGTAGAAAGACGACCAAGAAAGCCCTGGGACACTCACTATGTAGGACTCTTGAAATGTCCTCCAGGTCTTCAACCTCCAGTGAGGTACCCACCAACGAATATCTGAAGTAGACAGCCGAGCCATCATCAACTCCCAGTGGTCCTGATCCTACTGTCTCGGTACACCTCTCCGTGAAATCAACCATGGATAATGAATGGGCAAAGCCATAGGAAAAGCCCTGAGCCACTCCTGTAACCACAAAGTCAGCACAGTTGGACTCCCAGAACCCATGAAATGGTCCCCTCTGGCCATCCTGTCGATGTCGTATAGTGTCTCTCCCAAAATCAAGGGGATGATATCTCTCCCGACTCTGCAATCTCGTACCATATCTAAAAGGCCAATGTGGCACACTCCAAAAGACTCAGCAGTGCCATCTTTGGGATAACTGGTAAGCCCCCAGCCAATGGAATCGAAATAGCCTCGACTTCCGGACCCCCAATCAGTGCTCTGAAGTCCTCAAAGGTGGGAACAATCTCATTATAAGAAAAAGAATAGACATGTCTCTGGATGTCCAAAACCTTGCGGCTGCTCTCAAAAGGTCCCAATCTGGCGGGAGATCCTTCAAATACCATAAAGACTTGATCTTGAAAGTGTTATCAAAAAGTCCCTTGTGAAATTGGAAATTATACCTCATCCAAGACTAAAGATTGGAAAGAAAACGGTCTCTCCTCGCTTTTGGCAATCAAATCGGTTTTTCCATTGCGATGATTGGATTTATCATTTTTGGGCTAAAAATCAGTTCTGGAATGATCTGGGACAATATGGGAGGAGCCAAATTCGGAAATGAAGTTTCTAGACCCTTCCTTGTCTTTATTTGCAACCCACTTTCTCAAAAAAACCTACATAAAAAACCATTCCCAAACACATTTCATATGTCCCAAACACAATCATATACATATTGGCCCGATTTCTGCCACATTTCCACCAAAAATTGCCCCGAGGCTCAAGTAACGTGCCAAGTAGTAATAATAACAAAAAATAATAATAAACCAAGTCTTGCCTCTTCGGGCACTCGTCATGAAGGGACGGGGAACTACCTAACTGTCTCGCCCACTCCGGGGCTCAAAAAAAAAAAAAAGGAAAGAAAATAAATCATTATCATTACATGTCTTTGCCCACTCCCGGGCCCCCAAATAAAAATTAAAAAAAAATTGTTTTGTGTTCCATTTTCTCTCTCTCTCTCTAACCTAAGTGCAGGAAAAAAGGACCCTAAGCATCAGACTCCTCGTTGCTGCTAAACTCATGAAACTCAGGGTCCTTCATCACATCCTCCTCATCGCTCACATCCGACAAATTAATAGGCACATGCTTATACTCCTCCAGCTGCTCCAAAATGTTAGTATTAGGCCCACGCATGTCGAAGATGATGGGTGTCCCGAGGCCGATGACGAAGAAGCTCCACCCCCAACATGCCTCCTCTTGCGCTCAAGCTCCTGTGCACTCCCTGCAGCCCTCGAAGCACAAGCCAGATTCCTCAAGAGAGACCTAGCCAAATACTTCCATCCCCTATTATGTCGCACCAAAGTGTCATAGGTACGAGCAGGGACCTGCGAGAAAGAAGAAAACTCAGAAAATCACAGAAAAGTAGTGGTATAGCAGAAATAAAAGAAAAGAGACACAGAAAATAGAAATCCAAGGATTACTTACAGTGCTATCAACCGGTAAAGTGAACTCGACCTCTCTCGTGTCAGGGACATGTACCATCAGCCTCCTCGGCACCCTGTTCACCACATAAGACAGACGAGCAGAGGGAACATGTGGATCAGTCAGCTGTGCCTCTCCATATCCCTGGGTGGCAGCTATTTTCACCAACCTCTGTGGCGTCCTCAATCGTTCCTCCATAAAGGTGGCATACAGAGTAGCATAATCAAAGTACGCATCTGCTGCCAACCTAGCCATATACCTGGAAAATTTGTCACCCAAGTATATCACATCATAGGTCAAGCTTGTCAGCCACATCCTCTGCCTCGTCACAGCCACGACACTTCCCATCTGAGCTGCAGGATACCGGCCCCAGGGATAAAACGTCACCCTCTGACAACTGTCTTCATTAATCACAGGCTTTACCATCTTGTAGTCGAAGGTGATCTGGGTCTTCATGTTGAATTTGTCCTTAGCCTCACCCCTCCAGCGTACCATAGCTGGGATGATGGTGGGATCGCTTTACTGGTTCCTCGGAAAGAACCCTATCACCTCACATAACCAAACATGCATGTCAAAATAGAAGGGTTATTCTCTTACAGATAATGATAATCACAAATTTTGAGGATACATAAAAAGGTTTAACATAAGAAAGAAAGTACCTCCAGAGCAAATGAGAAGCAATCCAGAGAAGCAGCCTTGTTACGGCTGTACAGATCAAGAGAAAAGTATAACTCGGCCAGTCCGGCCTCACCCCAGGAAATCCCCCCAACTGTAGTCATATCATCCAAAGAGTCAAGTAAACAGGTCATCACCACCATCCCAGAGTTGGCGAAGATGGTCACAGACAGAGTCAGCCACAGAAAAGCCCTTGCAAGCTGATGACCGGTCACGGCACTGGTGGAAAAGCCTCGATGCATCTGATAATCTCAATCTCAACCAGATGGGTCTCCATCCCTAACCCCTTCTGGTGAATGTCAAACCCAACATAATCCCTAAGCTCAACATCAGTAATGTGATCTCTCCAAGTAACGGGACGATCAGTGAACTGCAAGCCCGTGATAGTAGTGAAATCGGCAGGGGTCACGGTAGCCTCTCCCCAACCCAAATGAAAACTGTGGGTAGTGTCCCACCAAAACTCAGAAAGAGCTTTAATCAGTCCCTTGCTCTTGTTTGTCATGTGCACACCCCTGTCGATGGCCTCTAGAAAGGCATGGAGACCCATAGCCTCAACTAACTGCTTCGGGTTGTGACCCCCCCTTCTCAATATCAGGCATCCTCGCCCACAACTTCATTGCAATCTTAGCGGGCCCTCGTGACCTGCTCTCCTGCAGGTAAGCACATCAAAGTTACGTTAGTCCATCAGCATATCTCAATATTATGCATATATTCACAAAATATTGCACCAATTTCAAAGTAAAGCATTCACAAAGATTTTTCTAGCATAATTCATATCAAAAACATGTTTTTCATCATATGGAACACGTCACAACGAGCACATGCTCTACCAAGCAAAACAAGCACAAAATATCTCAGTTTTTCACAAAGCCTTTTCATACAAAATTAGTCTCTCAAACAAACATGCATGAATCATTTTCATCGTCCAAAGTATCATTCTCGCATCCATAATCAAATTAATCTAGTTTTAGCACAAGCAAGAACTCCGTCCCACTTTTGGCATTATTTTGCATACTTTATTTTCAAAAAATGAGTCATACTCATATTCCTTCAAACAAATTGCACATGCATGATTACCCATATATCTTGTTCCGTATATTGATCGTCAAAAGTGTGGAATCATCAACAAAATCACAAAAAAATCCAAAAAAATTCCCAAAATTCGAATTTAGCCCTAATTTTCGAAATAATTGATCAAAAAAAAATAAACAAAATTGACGAAATTGAGCAAATTGAGAGTACTCACCCCTATAGACTGAGGCTTCATCGATTTGTGATCCCTTTTATCGGGGTAAAATTGAGAGGGAGGCACCATAAAATTGTATTTTCGATCGGTCCTCACCAATTGCTTCCGCCTCAATTTCACGGCTTGTGAGGGAGTACGACGCGCTTGTCGAGGCATTGTGTACCCACCTTGATCCATGGGAGTAGTAGGAACTTTAGATTTCAAAAAACCTTGGCTTTTTCTCTCTCTTTTCTCTCACTTCTCCTCGTCAACAAATGCCACTGCTCGTATCTTCTTTCTGTTTTAACAAACTGGTGCGACGGAAGATCAGGTCGCGCGACCTCTTTTTTTTCTCCGTCCCAAGCCGCGCGGCTTTATTTGCCTCAGGTTGAATTTACATTTTTGCCCCTGACCTTTCCAATTAAGCAAATATTCCCCGTTATCTCCGAATGAAATAACGTTTTCTCCCGAAAATCTCCGTTATCTCCAAATGGAATAACGTTTTCTCCCAAAAATCTCTGTTATCTCTAAATGGAATAACGTTTTCTCCCAAGAGTTCCCGTTATCTCCGAATGGAATAACGTTTTCTCCCAAAAATCCCCGTTATTTCCAAATGGGATAACGTTTTCTCCCAAAAATATATGTTATCTCCGAATGGAATAACGTTTTCTCCCAAAAATCCCCGTTATCTCCTAATGGAATAACGTTTTCTCCCAAAAATCCCTGTTATCTCCAAATGGGATAACGTTTTCTCCCAAAAATCGCTATTATCTCCGAATGGAATAACATTTTCTCCCAAAAATCCCCATTATCTCCAAATGGGATAACGTTTTCTCCCAAGAATCTCCATTATCTCCAAATGGAATAACGTTTTCTCCCAAAAATTCTCTGTTATCTCCGTTATAATGGAAATGGCTTCCACCTATCGAATATTTTCCGTCATAATACAAATAAAATCAGGTGTACCCCTCCAAATTTGTCAACAAAATAAGGTGACCCCTCCAAATTCGTCAATAAAATCAGGCGATCCCTCCAAATTGTCAAATCAATTAGGTGACTCCTCCATCAACCGTCAAAACTCCGAGAATCGTAGACCTGTTGCTTAACTGTCTAGCGGTTTTCCTGAACTACGTTTCAGCTTGATTTCTCTCGAGAATACGTAGGTAACCTTTCAAAGGTTCAACCATCCGACCACATCGGTCACCGCCTTCCTTTACCATCTCCCCAGCGGTGCGCGAACTACGACCCGGCTTGATTCCTCCTAAGGATACGTAGGTAGCCTATTAAAAGGTTCAGCCATTTGACCTCTTAGGTCACCTTTTTTCTTCCTTTAAAGCAAGGGACTTGTTTCTCTTCAACATTCCCCAGCAGTTCCGAACTACGATCGTGGCTTGATTCCCCCGGGATACATAGGTAGCCTATTTTAGGTTCAGCCAACTTGTCACACATGACATTCCCTTTCCTCCTTTCCCCAGCGGATCCTGAACTACGTTTCTGCTTGATTCCTCCTGAGGATACGTAGGTAGCCTTTACAACGGTTCAGTCATTCAACCACTTTGGTTACCCAATCCCAATCCATCTCGGTAGTTCACCAGATTGGATCTCACTTTTGTCAACCCCACTTGCTTCGCAAGTACCATTGTCGAGGGGCTTCTGTAAGTACCCAAATCTGGCTCATGCCTTCCAATCTAAGTTTCCTAGCAATTGCCCAAACTTTCATAAAGTTTAGGGGCAATTTGGGAACTTTTCTTTACTTTTTGAGCAAGGAAGGACCTACCATGAATTACAAAACTGGATAGGATCTCGCTGGAAAGAAGCTTCCAAATATTTACACTAATTTCTACACAAAAGGCTATAAAACTTGCTCCAAGGATCACCTAAGTCAAAATAAAGACTCAAAGGTGTAGGGCAAATTTAAAGATTCAATCTTTATATACTAAAAATCATTGATTTACGTCTTGCTTACTATCCTTAGTATGTAAAAATGGTGGATTTAATATAAAGTTTCAATCTTTACATCTAAATCTCCATGAAATATGTAATCTTTGTCCCCCTCTTAGAATATTCCATCATAAAGCTTAAAAATCCAATCTTTGGTTACACGTAACCTAAGAATTCCCCAATGAAGGTTGGAGTAAGATACATCTAGGCCTTACATGCCCTAAATAGTCGATAATCTAATCAAAAGCGTCGAAAAGGTTGAATGGTGATATCCACGAGCTCTAAATGGACATGAGATCAAAATCCTGAAAATATCAAAGTTCAAGTCATCCTAGACCCTTCTAAAAATGGTTCCTATCTTAGGAAAAGGCTTGGCATATTCTTTTAAATATGTTAAAATTCTTCTTTCTCTTTCTTAAATCACACACACACACTTACTTGCACAAACTTTGGACCCTTTGGAAGACTTGCTTTTGCAAGGCCCCTTGGGTGAATGCCAAACGTTATTCCCAAGGGGTAACTTAACCTCCAGACCTAGTATCTTTTTTTTTTCAAAGTTTTGAGGCCTATCAAAATAGCGTGGCGACTCCATTTTTCATTAATTTGGTTTTTTCCAACGATGAGGTGACTCGGCCCTCGAAATGATTCGCAAACTCCCTGTAGGATGGAATGGCTCGATTCTCCATCGCGAGGCGGGCGCCCCACCTAGGGTGAGGCAGATGCCTGGGATGCCGTAGCTGAGGCCGTGAGGTGTAGCTTTGAGGCGACCGCATGGGTGCTTCTGGAGCGAGCGCCTCGAGTCCAGTAGGTTGGCCGTGGCTTGGCGACATCCGATGCGGGCGCATTGGAGTTGCGAGGCGGCGCATCAGTGGCAGTAGCTCAGGCCATGGATTGCCGTCGCCAGGCGGGCGCCTGGTGTTGCCGAGGCGGGCGCCTCAAGGCCCAGCAGGGGGTTTTATCTGACGGGCTTCTTTGTTGTTTCTGGTCTTAGTTGGGCTAGGGTTTGGTTAGTATATATATGCTTTGTAACCCTATGTAAACATAATGAGATCATTGCACAAATAATAAAGAAGTAGTTCAAAACCCCAAACAATTACATCTCTTTCTCTTTTCGATTTCTCAACTGCATGTGTGTGTGTTCTTGGTTTTGTCAATTAGTTTCTGTTGCGATTGCACAACAACTGGTATCAGAGCACGACTGCGATGGCTGGGGTTAATTCTATCACCGTGAAGTCCGATGTTTAGAAGTTTGATGGGCATGGAAACTTTGCATTGTGGCAAAGGAGGGTGAAGGATTTTCTGGTTCAAGAAGGCTTGGGAAAAGTTCTTCGATATTCGACTAAACCCGATGATATCGAAGAAGGTCCATGGAATGAGTTTCAAGAATGGGCTGTATTTTCAATACGGCAGTGCCTTGCGGATGAGGTGGTGTATCATGTGATTGATGAAGAATCACCGACGAAGGTTTGGGAGATTTTGGAGGGCAGGTATATGTCAAAATCATTGTCGAACAAGTTGTATCTTAAGCAATGGCTGTATAGGCTTAAGATGGCGGAGGGTTCTGACCTAGAATCTCATATACACACGTTTAATCAAATTCTCAACGATTTGGTTAGGGTGGATGTGATGTTTGAGGTGGAGGACAAGGCGTTGATGATGTTGAATTCGTTGCCTACTTCTTCAACATACGAAAACCTTATCACTACGTTGACTTGGGGGAAGGATATTGTGGAATTGCAACCGGTCACAGAAACTCTTCTAGCTTTTCATAAATGGAAGAAGTCCATTTATGAACCTGCGAGTGAGGGGTTATTTGTGAAGGAGAATCAGGAACGTGGGAGAACCCAGTCCCGGGATAATTCGCAAAGGCAGAATTCTCGTTCGCAGTCAAGGAAGAAGTATAAGGGGAATTGTTTCAAGTGTGGGCAGAAGGGGCACAAGAGGCAGAATTGTCCGGAGTAGGGGAACGGTAAAGGCAAAGCAGGGTCTTCAAAGTCAGTTAATGTGGTTGAAGATTGCTCGGAGGACGTGGATGGTGATATGCTCACGACTTCATCAGTTGTAGAGCACCCGAAAAATTGCTGGATTCTGGATTCGGCATGTTCGTTTCATGTGACGGCGAATCGTGATTGGTTCGATACCTACATGTCAGTTAATTCTGGTATAGTTACTATGGGTAATGGTGCTACATGTAAAATTGCTGGCATAGGAACTATAAGAATTAAAATGTATGATGGTGTGGTTAGAATGTTATGTGATGTTAGACATGTTCCAAAAGTTTCTAAAAATCTGATTTTACTGAGTACCTTGGATGCAAACGGTTTGACTTATAAAGCACAAGGTGGAGTATTGAAAGTTGTTAAGGGTGATATGGTGGTGATGAAGGGTGAGAGGGGTTCTAAAAACATTTACAGGTTGCTAGGATGCACGGTTGTAGGTGGAGTAACATCCGTTGAATCTGAGGTAGATGTTGATACTCTTCTATGGCATATGCGGCTTGGTCACATGGGTGAAAGGGGGATGTGTGAACTTCATAAACACAAGTTGTTGAAGGGTGTGAAGTCTTGCAATCTTGAGTTTTGCAAGTATTGTGTTCTTGGAAAGCAAAACAAGGTGCAATTCAAGACGGGTAAACATACACCAAAGGGCATTCTCGACTATGTTCACTCAGATGTGTGGGGGCCAGTTAGAACAGAATCAAGGGGTGGACATTATTACTTCGTGACGTTTATTGATGATTTTTCGAAGAAGGTTTGGGTTTACTTCATGAGGCTCAAGTCAGAAACTTTTGAGAAGTTCAAGGTGTGGAAAGCTGAAGTGGAAAACCAAACAGGGAGAAAAATCAAGTGTTTGAGAAGTGATAATGGGACAGAGTACACAAATGGAGAGTTCAAGATGTTTAGTAGAGAGCATGGAATCAAGAGGCACAACAAAGTAAGCAAGACACCACAGCAAAATGGTGTGGCTGAACGGATGAACAGATCTATTGCAGAAAGGGCTAGGTGTCTACGATTCAATGCACGGTTGGCGAAGAAATTATGGGCTGATGCGGTGAGTATGGCATGTTTCTTGATAAACAGACCACCTTGAGCTTTATTGGATAATAGGTTTGTGGAGGAGGTATGGACGGGTAATGAGGTAGACTTCACCAATATCCGGGTGTTTGGGTGTCCATCCTATGTGCATATTCCTGGTAAAGAGAGGTCAAAGCTTGACCCAAAGTCAAAATAGTGTATCTTTCTCAGGTATGAAATAGGTGTGAAAGGATACAAGCTTTGGGATCCCAAGTTAAGCAAGGTGGTGATCAGTAGGGACGTGGTCTTTGATGAAAAGGCTATGTTGAAGTGTACTCAAGATGATGAAGAGAAGGTTCTAGAAAACAAAGGGAGCGAGAAGAAGGTTATTGAGGTGGAGTTACACGAGGATGAAACTGATACGGATCTCACTCTTTCGGATTCATAGGTGACTACACAGTAAACTGAAGCGGCTAGTATTTTAGTTGGGAGACCTAAGAGAGTAATCAAACCACCGGTCAGGTATGGGTTTGAAGACATGGCTTCATATGTTCTTGTTCTTAGTAGTGGAGACCCAAATACTTTTAAGGAGGCAATAAACAGTCCGGAAAAGGATAAGTGGGTAACGGCTATGGCAGAGGAAATGGAGTCGTTGTACAAGAACGATACATGGGATTTGGTGGAGCTTCCTAAAGGGAAGCGTGTTATTGGTTGCAAGTGGGTTTTCAAGCATAAAGAAGCGGTATCAGAAAAAGAGGGGGAAAAGTTCAAGGCTCGATTGGTAGCAAAGGGGTACTCGCGGCGTGAGGGGGTGGATTATAATGAAATTTTTTCGCCTGTTGTGAGACATACTTCCAATCGGATTGTGTTGGGTCTTGTAGCACATTATGATTTGGTGTTGGAGCAAATGGATGTGAAAACTGTGTTTCTACACGGTGAGTTAGATGAGCAGATTTTCATGGAGCAACCACATGGTTTCACGGAGCCCGGGCAGGAGCGTTTGGTTTGTAAATTGAAGAAGTCACTCTATGGGCTGAAGCAATCTCCGAGGCAATGGTACATGAGATTTGATTCCTACATGGTGAGTATTGGCTACAAGAGATGTGAGTATGATTGCGGCGTTTATGTGAAGATCCTTGATGATGGTTCATATATTTTTCTGCTACTTTACGTGGATGATATGCTTATCACGGGTTGAAGCAAGAACAAGGTCAATCAGTTGAAGGCCTTGTTGAGTAAAGAGTTTGACATGAAGGATTTGGGGGAAGCCAAGAAGATTCTTGGGATGGAGATTCGCCGAGACAGGAAATCTAGGAGATTGTGGTTGTCTCAAGCCGGCTACGTGGAGAAGGTGTTGGAAAGGCTTAACATGCGGGATGCAAAACATGTGAAGACACCATTGGCAAGTCATTTTAATTTATCTGCCTCAGATTCCCCGAGTTCGAATGAAGAAATTCAGAGTATGTCAAAGGTTCCTTATGAAAGCGCAGTGGGATGTGTCATGTATGCTATGGTTGCACTAGACCATATTTGGCGCAAGCTATTAGTGTAGTTAGCAAGTATATGGTGAATCCGGGTAAACGGCATTGGGAAGCAGTTAAGTGGATTCTTAGATACTTGAAGGGAACTATGGATTATGGCATCATGTTTGAAGGAAAGAGTGAGGAGCTTTCTGTTGTGGGGTATGTAGATTCCGATTATGCGGGTGATTTGGATCGGAGGCGGTCGACTACGGGTTATGCGTTTACACTCGCAGGTGGACCCATATGTTGGAGGCCTATGATTTAGTCTATTATTGCATTGTCTACAACGGAAGCGGAGTACATGGCAGATGTTGAAGCCGCAAAGGAAGCCTTATGGCTTCGGGGCTTAGTCAACGAATTGGGTATTCAGCAAGGTGGAGTGAAGTTGCTTTGCGACAGTCAAAGCGCGATTTTTCTGGCAAAGAATCATATTTATCATCAACAAACGAAACATATTGATGTTCGGTTTCACAAGATTTGGGAGTTGATTGATATGGGTGAGGTAGTGCTAGAGAAGGTTCACACCACAGAGAAAGCCGGTTACTACTGACATGTTGACAAAGCCGGTTACTACTGACAAGTTCAAGCATTGCTTGGATTTGTTGCACATCTCTAGCTGTTAGAGATGGGATGGTTCGAGAATTGGTTCCTTGTATCTTCTGTTGGGTTTGGTGAATACTCGCCAAGGTGGAGATTGTAGGATGGAATGGCTCGATTCTCCGTCGCGAGGTGGGAGCCCCATTTAGGGTAAGGCGGACGCCTGGGATGCCGTGGCTGAGGCCGTGGGGTGTAGCTTTGAGGCGGCCGCATGGGTGCTTCTGGGGCGAGCGCCTCGAGTCCAGTAGGTTGGCCATGGCTTTGCGACATCTGAGGCCATGGGAGCTGTGAGGCGGGTGCATCAATGGCAGTAGCTCAGGCCATGGATTGCCGTCGTCGCCAGACGGGTGCCTGGTGTTTCCGAGGCGGGCGCCTCAAGGCCCAACGGGGGGTTTTGTCTGACGGGCTTCTTTGTTGTTTCTGGTCTTAGTTGGGCTAGGATTTGGTTAGTATATATATGCTTTGTAACCCTATGTAAACATAATGAGATCATTGCACAAATAATAGAGAAGTAGTTCAAAACCCCAAACAATTACATCTCTTTCTGTTTTAGATTTCTCAATTGCTTGTGTGTGTGTTCTTGGTTTTGTCAATTATCTTCCGCTGCGATTGCACAACACTACCCATGCGGTATTTCATGCGTGATCGTGGGGTAATTCTGTGATGATGTGCCAATTCGCGGAAAAATTCGATTTTTCGTTTCTTTGAAAACCAAATAAAACCGGAAAACGGAGTCGCCACGCCATTTTTGTTTTAAGGGCCAAAACTTTGAAAAATGCTCGGAATCAAGAGATTCGAGTTCGGAGGTCACGTTACACGCCGGGAAGAACGTTAGTGTTCACCCGGAATGCCTCGTAAAACGAGTCTTCCAAGCTAAAAACCATTTGTTTGTATGTGTGTGTGTGTGTGTTTCTTTTGGCCAAAATAAGTTCAAACTGAGGAAACCAAAATTTGGGAACTCTTTATAAGACTTTGAAAAAATCCCATGATTTTTGGTGTGATTTTTGGGTTGAGTTTTGGAACTCAAAATATTTTTTGAAGTTGAAAACCAATTCTGCCAGAATGAAAAAGGCAGTGGACACTTGATTTTGAAATGGACTTTAGAGCTTTAAAACTTCAGAATCTGGGAAAAGTCCGAGAATGAAAGTTGTTCAAAACACCTTAAATAAGGTTTTTGTAAAATAACTTTCCATTTTGGAGATTATTTGGTGGACCAAAACCTTCTGAAAATCTCAGATATGAAATCTGGATTTCCTGAGACTGATGAACTGACCTTTAGAAGATAATTTGAAAAAGGGAGTTTTACTCACTTAAAAAATGGACTGAGGTCTTAGAAAATTGGTACTGGACAGCAACTTTCTAAGGAAGGAAAATGAGATTTAAAAGGGGTTTTGCATCCATGCTTGTCCCCATTTCCCTAGGCTTTGATTAGTGATCACTAAACATTTAGTGGTGATCTACTATATCAAACCATCCTTGGGGTACATTAGGACTTCAAGCATTTCATTTGCTTGGGAAGGGGAATTTCATCCTTTGAAAGAAAGATTTTGTGTATGAAAATGATTTTAGGGTTTGGAAAACGTGTTTGCAAGTAAGTAAAGACACTTTGAAAGTAATGTTGATCCTTGTAGAGGATCATCCATGGAGATGAACTTCCATGGTGATCCTCTTGGATCTAGGGAAAGAAATGGACAAGTTACATCTTCAAAGTATGAGATGCATGCATGTATGAGAGAGATTTAGGTTAGGGAGAGGGAGGTTATACCTATCTTCCCTTGTGCTGTGTTTGATTTTTGAATTTTGAAAGTGTTTGATGATTTGTGATTTGGGAAGATAATCAAGAGAAAAGAGTGACAATTCAAGGGAATTCTCACTATTTTCTCAAGTATTTTCGCCAGAGGTTTGCTATGGATGAGTTCTTGTATATTGTGACTTCTTATTTCTGAGACTGAAGGGCTTTATTTATAGGCACTCTGGGAACTCGGAAGGATCCGCGCGGATCCGATTGTAAGCGTGCCTGGTGCATTAAATGCTGCTCCAGGCTTTGGGCAGAAGGAATATTATGTCCCACAAGCAATCTGCCTGTTAACTGCAGTTGCTCAATTCGGGAT
This sequence comes from Adenophora triphylla var. japonica, assembly GCA_022495995.1. NCBI lineage: Eukaryota > Viridiplantae > Streptophyta > Magnoliopsida > Asterales > Campanulaceae > Adenophora > Adenophora triphylla. The sequence continues at coordinate 185,808 of JAFEMH010001548.1, forward strand.
TTTGACATTTTTGAGATTCTTTTACTTATTTAACTCTAAATAGTAATCCCCATTCTACCCTTGCTTTGTTAGAAATGTTAGAAATGTTAGAAATGTTAGGAAATGTTAGGGATGTTAGGACTTTCGTTAATTTTCTAACGAAAATACTACCAACTCAAATTGGAGCACTTACAGTAGCCCCTCGGCGACGGCGCTTTTGAAGGAAGCGGGGTCGTCGATAAGAGTAAGGCTCCGCATTTGACCAAGTGGTCGGGTGATCGAGTGATGGAGTGATCGAGTGATCGAGTGGCTGAACCTAGCAATAGGCTACCTACGTATCCTTAAGAGGAATCAAGCCAATCGTAGTTCGGGTCTTTCGACTATCTTCAGACATTGACCCTAGAGTGACTGTTTTAGGCTGTCAACCTGGTGAGCGAGTTCTGCGGTCGATTGCTCTGCTGGGGATAAGAGATGACCATTTTCGGTCTGATGGCTGAAGTTGTATATCCGCTCTGCTGGGGAAGGAATGACCATTTTGGTCTGATGGCTGAAGTTGTATATCCGCTCTGCTGGGGATAGGAGTGACCATTTTGGTCTGATGGCTGAACATAGCGATAGGCTACCTACATATCCTTAAGAGGAATCAAGCCAGTCGTAGTTTGGGTCTTTCGACTCTGACCCTAGAGTGACTGTTTTGAGGCGTCAACCTGGAGATGATGGCATTTTAGGTGCCTTAGACCTTGATGATGGCTTTTTAGGTGCCTCAAACCTTGATGATGGCGTTTTAGGTGCCTTGATGATGGCGTTTTAGGTGCCTCGAACCTTGATGATGGCGTTTTAGGTGCCTCGAACCTTGATGATGGCATTTTAGGTGCCTCGAACCTTAATGATGGCGTTTTAGGTGCCTCGAACCTTGATGATGGGGTTTTAGGTGCCTCGAACCTTGATGATGGCATTTTAGGTGCCTCGAACCTTGATGATGGCGTTTTAGGTGCCTCGAACCTTGATTTGAAGGGATCGGTCTTACGTTTGCTGCCAAAGAAAAGGATGACCGTTTTGGTCGAGTGGTTGGACCTAATGATAGGCTACCTACGTATCCCTAGTGGGAATCAAGCCCTTTCGTAGTTCGAAATCTACTTGAGATTCCGTTGGCTTTCATTGGAGAAAACGGGATTCCGTTAACTTCGCTGGGGTTTTTGTTAGCCTTTGTTGGAGAAATCGGTCTTACATTTTACTGCCGGGGATGAAAATGAGGAGAGAAACGGGATTCCGTTAACTTCCGCTGGAGAAATCGGTCTTACGTTTTACTGCCGTTGATGATTTTGATGAAAGAAACGGGATTCCGTTATCTTTCTTGGAGAAATCGGACTTACGTTTTACTGCCGTTGATGAAATTGATGAAAGAAACGGGATTCCGTTATCTTTCTCGGAGAAATCGGACTTACGTTTTACTGCCGTTGATGATTTTGATGAAAGAAACGGGATTTTGTTATCTTTCTCGGAGAAATCGAACTTACGTTTTACTGCCGTTGGTGAAATTGATGAAAGAAACGGGATTCCGTTATCTTTCTCGGAGAAATCGGACTTACGTTTTACTGCCGTTGGTGAAATTGATGAAAGAAAGGGGATTCCGTTATCTTTCTCGGCGAAATCGGACTTACATTTTACTGCCGTTGATTGAAATTGATGAAAGAAACGGGATTCCATTATCTTTCTCGGAGAAATCGGACTTACGTTTTACTGTCATTGGTGAAATTGATGAAAGAAACGAGATTCCGTTATCTTTCTCGGCGAAATCGGACTTACGTTTTACTGCCGTTGATTGAAATTGATGAAAGAAACGGGATTCCGTTATCTTTCTCGGAGAAATCGGACTTACGTTTTACTGCCGTTGGTGAAATTGATGAAAGAAACGGGATTCCGTTATCTTTCTCGGCGAAATCGGACTTACGTTTTACTGTCGTTGATGAAATTGATGAAAGAAACGGGATTCCGTTATCTTTCTCGGCGAAATCGGACTTACGTTTTACTGCCGTTGATGAAATTAATGAAAGAAACGGGATTCCGTTATCTTTCTCGGAGAAATCGGACTTACGTTTTACTGTCGTTGATGAAATTGATGAAAGAAACGGGATTCCGTTATCTTTCTCGGCGAAATCGGACTTACGTTTTACTGCCGTTAATGATTTTGATGAAAGAAACGGGATTTCGTTATCTTTCTCGGAGAAATCGGACTTACGTTTTTACTGCCGTTGATGATTTTGATGAAAGAAACGGGATTCCGTTATCTTTCTTGGAGAAATCGGACTTACGTTTTACTGCCGTGAAGTTCTTTTGAAAAGGGGATTAACTTTGGTTAACTTTGGTTAACCCTGTTAAGTTGAGGACTAAACTGCAGAGTCCTGGAATTTTAAAGGTCAAAACGGTCTTTTTGACCCTTCATTTCGATCCGCGCGGATAGGGTTGAATCCCAGATGGGTTTTAAAGAGGGGCCGCCGCCCTTCTCCTTCTCCCTCACCATTTTTACAGTTTGTCGAGAGAAAAGAGAGAGAAAGTGAGAAATCCGCCATTGTTGGCCCAAAAGCTTCAAAAATCTTCCATTTTTCTTCGATTTTCAAGCAATGGAACACGGGGGAGTTGCTTTTCAAGGTCAAGGACGCGGTCCGGTTGCCGAGAGGCGATTAGAGCTTGTTCGAATGAGGAGGCATTACACACTTTCGCAATCGATTGCGGAGGAGCCATACCCCGATGCGTGGCAACATTGGGCCAGTGATCCGAGTCTCCGCACGGTATACTTCGAATCTCTTCGATTCCTTTGTCGATTTTTGTTCGAAATTGATTTTTGGTGATTTTTTTATTTTTTTTTTTGAAATTTCGAAAATTGATGTTCTTGGTGTTGAATCTTGGCTTTGGTGATTTGCATGTTGTAATGAGTATATGGGTGACCCAAATATGCATTTTGTTTGGAAAAAGAATTGGCATTTTCGCCATTTTTTTTTTAGTATCCTAAAATTGTAGTGAAAAATTCGAAAATTGTGATTTAAATTTCGAAAATGATGTTCTTGACACTGAAATTGGATTTTGATGTTTTGCATGTTGCAATGAGTATATGGGTAACTCAAATGTGCATTTTGTTTGGAAAAATAATTGGCATTTTTGCCATTTTGAAATATGAGATGATGATGAAAATTTTCCCGAATCCGGGACGGACCCCCTTTTTTTGTAGGGTTAATGACAATTTAAGGCCTGTAGTATAGGGGCATTACCACATTGGGGCCCGAAGTCCAAAAACTATCAATTTAGGGCCTTAATTTACAATTTTGATCAAATTGGGGCTTTTTGACGTTTTCCGTCAAAAAATCCCGTTAACTGACCCCGTGCGAGTCACATGACATTTTGTGAGGGTATTTTGGTCATTTCATAGACTTCAGGCCCTAAATTGACAATTGCCCAATTTATACCTTCTTCCTCCCTCTTCAACCAAACAACGGCAAACCCACCGGCGCCACTCCTCCATTTATTTCGGCGACTGAAATAAACGTTCCCACCACCACACCCAACCCCATTCACGTTCCCATCACCACAGCAAACCGACCATAAATTCATCATCATCAACCCTCCCCAAACCCATCCCTAGTTCATTCTTCCCCATTCCCTTCCATCTTCCTCCGCCTCCATCCATTTTCGAATTATTCAGTTAATCTTTTCCATTTTCTCTTTTAATGGCTCTCTTTGTTTTGCTGTGAAATTTTCAAAATCCTAATTCAATTTTTCTTTCAGTTCCTTTCTCGCTTTTAATGGTACAGACGAAGCAACGGTGGAAGCACCAGACGACACGATCCTCAAGTAAGCACGCAAAGACGACGGAATAAGGCGGCCACTGCCGCCTCTGCCGTTTGCCCTACCTCCTCCCTGTGATGAAGATGATCTATGTTCATCATTCCTCATCCACAAACTCTCTCCTCTCTCTCATTCTTCCCCATTCCCTTCAATGTTGCAGATTTTGGTTTCAAAATTGCAGATTTTTGGTTTCAAAATTGAAGATTTTTTGTTTGGTTTTGTCAATTTTAGATTCTATTTTGTCAGATTTTCAGATTCATGAACACCCTATTGGAGGTGAATGAATCGGATAATGTTGGGGAATTGAGGAAGGAACTGCAGAAAATGAATCGATGGGAACTGTTGAATTTGTTCGTAATCTTTAATGTTAGTAATCTTTAATGGCGGCAGTGGTGGTGTTGATGACAGTGGCAGCGGTGGGTTGTTGGTGGTGCTTGCAGTGGTGGGTTGTTGGGTGGTGGATGTGTCTGGGAATGAGTATAAACATGTGTGGTGTTATTTTTTTTTATTTTTTTTTCATGAATATTTGAATTTTTTTGGTTAGTGTATTTGTATTATTAATATAAGAATTAATAATGTAGTTATTAATTTGGAAATAATATTTGATATTTCCTCAGTCTCAAAAATGAATATTCAAAAATAATAAATTAAAATTAAATTAATTTGGAAATAATATTCGATATTTCCTCCTCTCAAAAATGAATATTCAAAAATAATAAATTAAAAAATAAATTAATTTGGAAATAAATTAGTTATTATTATTATTTTATTATTATTATTATTTTTTTATTATTAATTTTTGTAAAAAAAAAAACTAAATATTTTTATTTATTATTTTATAGGAAAAATGTCAATTTAGGGCCTGAAGTCTGGGCTGAACGTAAAATGACCAAAATGCCCTCACTAAATGTCACATGTTTCGCACATGATCACTTAACGGGTTTTTTTAACGTTTTCCGTCAAAAAGCCCCAATTTGATCAAAATTGTAAATTAAGGCCCTAAATTGATAGTTTTTGGACTTCGAGCCCCAATGTGGTAATGCTCCTATACTACATGCCCTAAATTGTCATTAACCCTTTTTTGTATGTAGGAAATTTTTTTTGTTATTTATTTTTTTTTTGCAATGATGAATGATATGAATGTACGCATGTTTATGAATTTTTTTTTTTTGAAAAGTGGGACGGATTTTTGCTTCCGTTGAATGAATGTATGCATGTTATTTTATGAAAATGGGACGGAGTTTTTACTTCCGTTGACTCCTTGTATGAATTTTTTTTCTTCATTTATGAATGAATGGTGATTGTTGAAAATCTTTTCTCTTGTGCAAGAAAAATGGGGCTAGGTTCATTGCATGCCGTTATGCTGCCGAATTTTCTTCAAAACTTTGTGTTGCATGATGCATGTGTATGCTTTCTTTTTTTTTTGTGCAAATGCAAATGCAGATTTTTTTTTTGACATTTTTTGTTTTTTTTTTTAATTGCAGGGCGGAGATAGCTTCGTGACGAAGCAGCTGAGCAAGATGAAGACTCGGGGATCGGTGGAGTCTGTGATTTACTTATGGGACCGGCTTCCGATTTTGGGTAGAGGGGCGATGATGAGCCCGAGACAGATTGTCATCGAGACCGGATTGTACGAGTGTAGCGTTGTGAGAAAATTTCATCTTTTCATCTTTTTGAGTCGCCACCTATATTATTCGTTTGGAAACATAGGAAAACCATTTTGAAAGAGATTTGGGTTCGGGGCTTAGGTTATGGAATGGGTAGGTCAAGGAGCATCCATTCCACCCAATCCGGAGATTGGTCTTGCTAAAGAAAAAAGAGGTTTTCAATCTTTAAAATATATTTAATTAATAAAACAAGTAAACCCTAATCAATTTCTTGATTAGGAATGTCGGATTGTATGCTTCGAGATCGCCTCCATTGACTGAAGGGACTCTAGGCTAATCCTTTTGATGGGATTACACTACTCTAAAATCAATAGAGAGGATTGAGAAGAGAAACAAAAGTTAAAGGATGATTACCTTTTTGAGAAGAGATTCGGACAGAGTTTCGACTCAAGTTTAGAGTCGAACCTTGATGCGGACAGAGCTTCGCCTTGGTCTTTTGATTCGGGCTTCGATGTTCGTCAATCAACGTGATTGAAGGACGAATTTAGGAGTTGTTTGTGAGTGATTTGAAGGAGTCTTTCGTGGAAAGAAACCAACAAATTGTGTGTGTTGTGTGTTTTCTTGATCAAGGATCAGAATTGTCGACCTCTGAAACACTGAAAGTCATCCAGTATTTATAGAAGGTTGGAGAGGTGAAGGTGGAGAGGTAAAATCTCCTAGGAAGGTTCCAGAACTCAGTTCTGATTGGATACCCGAATTGATAAGGTTTTATCCAAAAAGAGAGTTTGAAACGGAGAAGGAGAGTGATTTCTGCACATCCTGTCGAGGGGATATCTCGCACGAGATAAGATATCTCGTGCGAGATAACTAGTCTGATGACTATTTTGTCCTCTTCAGTTGTTCCGTTAGTCAGTTAGGTCCAAAACTAACGAGGTTAGTTAGAAACTTAACCAAACTTGACGAAACTGATATGCTTTCATCAAAACATAAAAGAGAGATGAAGAGTAGTGTAATCATGTAATTATGAGTTCAGAATGGGGTGTCTACAGAGCCCCTCGGCGACAGGTCTTATGAAAGAAGAAGTGTCGTCGATAGAAAAGACATCATTCTGAACTTTGGGATGGTCGTGCCGCACGGCTGCCTACGTATCTCTATCGGAGAATCAGACCAAAACGTAGTTCGACTCCAAAACACGAAAAGGTTGCTTTAGGTATTTTGTGATGAAATTAGCAAAAGAGAGTAGGGAAGAAAGCAGTGTTCATTGTATTTTCATGAAATATGTATTGAATCTGTGTAAAAAATGATACAGAAAGTATACGTTGGATATTTTGGAGGAGAGTGGGCTGCAAGGTGGCCGTCCTAGCGCATTTCCTATGGAACAAAATTTGCATCTTGCTCAATCAGATGACTCTCCTCTCGTTGATGCTCCTCAGTTTCGTAGACTTATTGGACGTCTTCTCTACTTAACTGTGACTCGACCAGACATACAGTACTCAGTTAACGTCTTGAGTCAGTTTCTTTCAGCTCCGCGTCGAAGCCATTTGAATGCTGCCTTTCGTGTTCTCAGATACCTCAAAAATACCGTGGGTCAAGGGTTGTTTCTTCCATCAGATGGTGGTTTGGTTCTTGAGGCGTATTGTGACGCCGATTGGGGAGGTTGCCATATGACTAGGCGCTCTTGCACGGGCTATTTCATGTCACTTGGAGGGGCACCCATTTCTTGGCGTACCAAGAAACAATCTGTTGTTTCTCGTTCGTCTGCTGAGGCAGAATATCGAGCCATGGCATCTACAGTTAGTGAGCTTCTATGGTTACGTTGGCTACTTCAAGATATTGAAGCACAACAATCCCATGCCACTACACTCTTTTGTGACAATCAGGCGGCCATTTATATTGCTAATAACCCCGTGTTCCATGAACGTACTAAACACGTGGAAATGGATTGTTATTTTGTTCGGGAACGGGTTGCTTCCGGCGTCATTTCCCCATGCAAAATTTCCACTGATGATCAAGTGGCCGATATATTTACTAAGGCTTTGGGCACGGAACGTTTCCGATTTTTAGTTGACAAGTTGGGCATTCGAAACTTACATGCGCCAACTTGAGGGGGAGTGTAAAATATCGAATTGGAAAGTTTTGGTTTGAGGCGCCCGCCTCACCCTTGTCTTGCGCCCGCCTCCCTTGCCGTGGTTCCACCTGGTGTTGCTGCGGACCAGGCGGCCGCCTCGCTCCTGCCATGCGCCCGCCTCATCCTTGGATCAACAGACAGTCATTTGTCTGTTCCACTTCAGTGCGCCTCACCATTGATATCAGTCTCATAAGTTCTTTTGTTACATTGTATTAGGATATGAAACTCCCTAACTTCCTCTCCTAGTTATGTATATATCTTTGACCTCTGTATCATTTTTTACACAGATTCAATACATATTTGGGACTGAGATGAAGGAAAAGGAGAAGTTATATGAGTTTCTAATGGGGCTAGATGAGAGTTTTGGAACCATTAAAACTCAGATTTTGGGAACAAAGCCAACCGTGTCTTTGGGTGTTGCATATCACTTGGTGTCCGAAGATGAAAGGTAGAGGCAGATCACTATGGCTGGAAGGGTTACAGTAGAGGCAGCAGCCTTTCAAGCCCAAGGAGCAAATAGGCCAAACAAAGAGGTCAAGAAGGAGGGAACGCAGGAGAAACCGAAGTGCACCCATTGTGGCAAATTTTACCATACGGTGGATAAGTGCTATGAGCTCATTGGTTATCCGTCTGATAAGAAAAAAGGAGGAGGCAGCAATAAGGAAAAATGGTCGAACAACAGGTGGTCGAATAACAGCAGCAACAAATCTGCCAACTTGACAACCAATGACGACAGTCCTATACCAGGCCTATCCGCAGCAAATTACGCCAAGATGGCTGAGTACTTCAGCAATCAGAGTAATGGTGAGCACGATGTGACGCATGCTACTGCAAATATGGTGGGTAAGATTGAAAATATGTCCTGGATAATTGATTCTGGTGCCAGCGAACACATCACTTGTGATGACAGTCGTCTACACAACTGTCGTAACACCAAGAACTCCATGCCAGTCAGAATTCCCAATGGCGATGCCATACCTGTAAAGGGTGTAGGAAGTGCAGCTTTACCCAATAGGTTGAAAATCGATCATGTTTTAAATATTCCGGATTTTAAGTGCAATTTACTTTCTGTTAGTAAATTAACGAAAGATTTAAATTGTTCGCTAATTTTCTATCCGGATTTTTGTGCTATGCAGGACTTAACTTCGAGGAAGCTGATTGGAATGGGTAGGCGACGTGATGGTCTATACTACTTAGAGCCGGTCAAAGGTGGAAGAGTAGCGTTGACAACAGTTGTTAGCTCCGACACTTGGCATCGAAGGTTGGGTCATGCAGCTTCTTCCAAATCTGATTACTTTAGTAGTATTTGTGGTCATGAAGACAAAGGGAATAAGCATTGCGATTCTTGTTTTAGAGCTAAGTTAACTAGACTTCCTTTCTCTTTAAGCACCATTCAGACTACTTCTTGTTTTGATCTCATTCATTGCGACATTTGGGGTGCTTATAAAACACCCTCTCGCTCTGATACCATATTAGAATTGGGTCCTCATCCCCTTAAAAGGCCTTGTTAAGGGGTGAGGTTAACCAACCTTATATAGTGGATCAATTATATTCTCCAAGTTGATATGGGATAAATGGGGTTCTAACATGCCCCCTCACGTGTAGGCCGGCATGACCATCGGCTCTACACGTGACCATTAACACGTCGGCATTATCATCGGCTCAAACCCAACACGGGTAACAAGTCCATCATCAACTTGGTCCAGCTCTGATACCATGATGAAATTAGCAAAAGAGAGTAGGGAAGAAAGCAGTGTTCATTGTATTTTCATGAAATATGTATTGAATCTGTGTAAAAAATGATACAGAGGTCAAAGATATATACATAACTAGGAGAGGAAGTTAGGGAGTTTCATATCCTAATACAATGTAACAAAAGAACTTATGAGACTGATATCAATGGTGAGGCGCACTGAAGTGGAACAGACAGACGACTGTCTGTTGATCCAAGGATGAGGCGGGCGCATGGCAGGAGCGAGGCGGCCGCCTGGTCCGCAGCAACACCAGGTGGAACCACAGCAAGGGAGGCGGGCGCAAGACAAGGGTGAGGCGGGCGCCTCAAACCAAAACTTTCCAATTCGATATTTTACATTTTGAAAATCATTTTTTTGAAAATCAAGGAGATTTTATTTTTGAAAAGGCAAATCCATACTGAGGAATCAAATCATGACCCAATTCTGAATATACCTGTCCGTCTGAAGATTCACCTGTTTGGGCTCCAAACCTGCGGGGAAAGATGTTAGAAGACAAAGGTTTACTTGTCCGGTCCTTTGCGTCCTGTTGGTTTGTCTTTTGAGACTGGAGTGAGGTGACGATCCTGGTGATTCGGGACCGAGCTTTTGTTGAGGTGAGTATCTGACATACTAACCTTAGATGCTTGACACATCTAATTGGTGACGATCCTGGCGATTCAAGACCGAGCTTTTGTTGAGTAGTACTCGACATACTACTTGTAGATGCTTGACACACCTAGTTGGTGACGATCCTGGCGATTCAAGATCGGGCTTTTTTGTTGGTGACGATCCTGGCGATTTAAGACCGGGCTTTTTGTTGGTGAGTACTCGACATACTACCTGTAGATGCTTGACACACCTTATTGGTGACGATCCTGGCGATTCAAGACCGAGCTTTTGTTGAGGTGAGTATTTGACATACAAACCCTAGATGCTTGACACACCTAATTTGTGACGATCCTGGCGATTCAAGACCGGGCTTTTTGTTGGTGACGATCCTGGCGATTCAAGACCGGGCTTTTTGTTGGTGAGTACTCGACATACTACCTGTAGATGCTTGACACACCTTAGATGTTTGACACACCTAATTGTTGACGATCCACCTGTCTGGGCGTTGAATTGGGCTTTTGATAAGGTGACGATCCTGGTGATTCAAGACCGAGCTTTTTTTTGGCGAGTACTCGACATACTAACCTTAGATGCTTGACACACCCAATTGGTGACGATCCTGGCGATTCGGGACCGAGCTTTTTTTTTGTTGGTGAGTACTCGACATACTACCTGTAGATGCTTGACACATCTAATTGGTGACAATCTTGACGATTCAAGACCGAGCTTTTTGGTTGGTGAGTACTCGACATACTAACCTTAGATGCTTGACACATCTATTTGATGACGATCCACCTGTAAGGGCGCTTAATCGGGCTTTTGAAATATGCTTGACGCATGGCACTTGACGTGATGGATGCTTGACGCGATGGTTGCTTGACACAATGGATGCTTGACGCAACGGATGCTTGACGCGATGGTAATCTAAACACTCAACATGTTTGATCTAATTCTTGAAAGTAGGCACTTGACGTGCTTTACGCACTTTAATTCCTGCAAGAGGGTTAGTGAAAGCATTTGCATAACAACATACATTCACTTAAGCATTTGTTTGTTCAAGACGATCAATGTGCACTCGACTCCAAGAATCAGCGGGGAGAATGAGTTTTATTATGTGAGAATTGAAAATTGTTTGTGATTTAGATTTTGGTTTAGGAGGCCAACTCGTGAGGTCCATCTAAAGATCGAATGAGACAGTCATCTAATATAATTCCGTTGAGATAACCCAAGTTCAACGCTAAGGTTCAGGATACTTCAAGGATTTTTCATTGTCGTAGGACTTTTTCATCGTCAAGCCCCAAGTTTCTCATGTGATGATCATTGACTGAACAAGGTCCAAAACCACTCCAATGGCTCTTGCTATGTGGAACTGATGCTGCCCAAAGCACGTATTTTCCAAGGCTTCTCTTGACACTAAGCCCCAAGACTTCTTGTATGCTGCAGATGACTTCGCGAACATGCTTGTGGGGCTGTTTCGAATTGAAGAAGGATCCCCTCCTTTTTCCCTTTGAAATTTTTTCTTAGTGACGCACCCTGGTTTTTGCCTAGACCGCCCTTTCGGGTTTTCAATCTAGCGGGCATCTCTTTTGCGTCTTTTGTTTTTGTGCTCTAACTTTTGCCTAGGCCGCTCTTTACGAGTTTTCAACCTAGCGAGCTATTTTTAGAAAAGTATGTTTACTCGAAGAGGACTCAGTTGGAAAAATCTCATTAAGGAGAAAGATGAGATCTCGAGCTTATTTGAGGAGAGACGGACTCTATTTTTGGAAGGTGATCCAAGCATTGACTCTTTTGGGAGAGTGTATTCTCTAATGATGAGAGTGAGAAGTGAAAGAGGAAAGCTCCTACTGCAGATTTGATTACTCTTGAGAGTTTGAGTAGGGATTGACTGGGGGAGGAAAGGTTAGGAAGCCCCAGTTTTAATGCTTGGATTTCAAGAGTGTGTATGAGAATGGCTAAGAGGAAGCCCCTAGACTCAACAAAGAACGCTATATGGCTCAAAGATCTAGAAAAGTTGTTCTACTTTAAATGGACCTTGCATCATCTAGAAATTTCTTAACGAGTTTGAAAAGAAAGCCAATCATTAGTGCGACTTAAGGCTAAACATTTTCTTTATGGATTGATGTTGAAAGTCTTCTTCATTTGCGCTGCCATTCGAGCTCCATTGTAAGAGGATGTTTGAGGGATCCTCTTTTCTTCATTGGTATCACTTGACTCTTCTTCTTTGAGGGAGAGTCCTTCTTGATTTTGTTGAAGTTACATCCTTGTTGTGGGGCAATGAAGGCTTGAGAGTTTTTCTCTCTTTTTTTTTTTTTTTTTGTTAATGCTCTATTTTTTGCCTAAGACGATTTGAGGAGTTTCGTCCTAGCGAGCTTTTTGTTTTATTTTTGTACTCTCAAAGCCTTGAATTGAGTAGCCCCACTCTTCTTGGGATGAATGTTGATAGCAGCGCCTTTGGCTTCCTTCGCTTGTTGATCTTCGACTTTCAATCATGAGTAATGTTTAGCCTTAAGCCTTCTAAGGATAGTTTTCCTTTCAAACTGGTTTAGAAGTTTCTATTTTTCGTGATGATTTAAGGAATGAGGGTCCACTATTCAGTATGGATCAACAACTTTTGGGAAAGTCTTTAGGATAAAGATAACTTTTATTGATAAGAAAATTTGAAACAGACTCGATAGTTCACTTGACACAAACTAGAGAGGATAGAGATGGACTAGAATGACAGAACGACTCTTCGAGAACATACTAGGAAGTTTACCTAATCTATATTTTTTTTCTTCCTTTTTTTTTTCAAAGGAAAAAAGGAGAGGACGATCGGAGCCCCAAGGTGGTGATGCTTCAGTTGATCTTGCCGGCTTCATACAAGTCTTGGATTACATCCTTCAGATGATGGCAGTCATTGGTGTCATGGCCGCTATAGTTGTGGAATTTACAAAACAAGTAGGGATCATGATTGAGACAAGAGCTTTTCCCAGGAGGATTTCCTTCTCTAGGCTTAATTTTTCCTTCTTCTACGAGGATGTCAAAGAGACCTTCTTGCGTAATTCCTTCAAATTGGACATATCGTCTATCTTTTCGCTTTCTTTCGGGATGGGGAGCAACAAATGATTTAGGATTGGTGAATCTACTAAGGTCATGGAGCCTTTCTTGGTTGGATTCCTCAAAGTGAGCATGATCTCCATATTTTCCTCCCTTGTCGTGTCGAGACCTTTCCTCGTTGAGTTCGACCATTTTGTGAAGTATCTTGATCTTTTCTTCATTGTACTTCTGTTGTGCATGCATGTAGGCTAGACATTCATCCTCGATTTGGGCCCTTAATTCGACTTCCACTTGGGCTCTTATGTTGGACTCCATTTGGGAACACACATCAATGATACATGCCTTAATGATTGACTCAACCTCTTTATGCTCACGCTCCTTGCTTTAAGTGTGCTTGTCTCTTGGATCCGTGGTCTCCATGATTTCTAGCTTGTTGAGTTTTGTCTCGAGGGTGGCAATTTGTTGAATATGAGCCATTTTTTCTTGCTTGAGATGGTTCTTGAGAGTCTTGATTTCATTGGATGTGAATTCTACGACTTGCTTATCCTCTTTGGGGGTACCACTTGCATAGAGAGTAGACGGAGTAGTTGCCATTGGAGAGGTAAGGGAGCTTGACGACCTTAGAGATGAACTAGATATCCCAACGAAATGCCTTTTCGAATATTAGTCCCAAACGATCCTAGATGGAGAAAAGGATAATGGTTAAAAAATACCTCACGAGCGATTTTTTTGAAGTTTTATTCTTTTTATTAGAGACGGAGTTTTGACTCAAGGAGGGAGCGCACATCGATCATCAATCACAAACACGAAATCTGCAAATAATATGTCGCGCGAGACTAGGTAATCTCGCACGAGATAACCATTCAGAGAGATGGATTTTATTCCTTTTTATTTCCTAAATTCATGGTCGGACGGACAAGAATCCATTTTCTATCTAGCATTCTAGGTAAATCTTGCAGGTATACGTAATTCGAACCAACCCTAGGGACTTAGTAATTAACCATTCTTTGTAAAATAAAGCATGTAAAAATGATCGGAAGGATTTTTTTTTCTTTAAAGGGACTTCCGAAAGGGTTATTCCGAAGGGACATTTCCGAAGGGACTTTTTCTTTTTTCGAAGGGACTTTTCCGAATCCTTTCTCGATAGTCAATTTTACATTAGCTTTATTTTGGTCAAAGACAAGAAAGATTATCAAGTCAAAACCGACCGGTCATGGAGTGTTCCTAGAAAGACAATCTACATGATATGTGGCGATGCAAGGCTGGAAGGCTAGGCTCCCCGCGATATGACAATCTAGGTGGATTGAATACGCGGAGTGGGATGATCTAACTTCGGAGAGACCGGCGACTAGGTTGTTACCGTCATCCGTCCTTAGTGTGGGTCCCGGGTTAATCGGGGTATGTAGTGCAATGACAGTTATAATATGAGTACGCGTGTGTGATAGTCAATCTAGGTGATAGATAAAATAGAGATTTTTTTTTTGAAAAATCAAAAGAAAAACAGATAGTGGCCGCACCAAGTGGTTGCCTACGTTTCTCCCAATTTAGGAAGACTCAGGCCGTCGTAGTTCCAAATAAAGGGAGAGAGAGAGAAAGAATAAATTAAATTACAACTCCCGAATCCCCAATGGACCAGACTTTAATTAAATAAAACCCAATCACACGCAGTTTATAAATAATAATCAATTATTTAAATGAAATAAAGGTTCGAGTTCTACACCTTAAGGGAGGCCTTAAGATGCGGGAACTCTGCAGATAATGGATTCTGGGATCCCCCTTGCATGTTCGGCTCTCGTCTTGGACTATGAGATGAACGGGAGAAGCCAGAAAACAACCAGATTGCCGAGGCGATATCTCGCGCGAGATATGATATCTCGTGCGAGATATACCTCATCTGAGAGCAGAAAATCGAATTTACAATTTTTTTTGAAAACCTCTCTTTTAATTTTGACGCAAGTTTAAGCCTCTTTAATTTTAAGTCCCCAGCGGAGTCGCCACTGTAGCGTTGTGAGAAAATTTCATCTTTTCATCTTTTTGAGTCGCCACCTATATTATTCGTTTGGAAACATAGGAAAACCATTTTGAAAGAGATTTGGGTTCGGGGCTTAGGTTATGGAATGGGTAGGTCAAGGAGCATCCATTCCACCCAATCCGGAGATTGGTCTTGCTAAAGAAAAAAGAGGTTTTCAATCTTTAAAATATATTTAATTAATAAAACAAGTAAACCCTAATCAATTTCTTGATTAGGAATGTCGGATTGTATGCTTCGAGATCGCCTCCATTGACTGAAGGGACTCTAGGCTAATCCTTTTGATAGGATTACACTACTCTAAAATCAATAGAGAGGATTGAGAAGAGAAACGAAAGTTAAAGGATGATTACCTTTTTGAGAAGAGATTCGGACAGAGTTTCGACTCAAGTTTAGAGTCGAACCTTGATGCGGACAGAGCTTCGCCTTGGTCTTTTGATTCGGGCTTCGATGTTCGTCAATCAACGTGGTTGAAGGACGAATTTAGGAGTTGTTTGTGAGTGATTTGAAGGAGTCTTTCGTGGAAAGAAACCAACAAATTGTGTGTGTTGTGTGTTTTCTTGATCAAGGATCAGAATTGTCGACCTCTGAAACACTGAAAGTCATCCAGTATTTATAGGAGGTTGGAGAGGTGAAGGTGGAGAGGTAAAATCTCCTAGGAAGGTTCCATAACTCAGTTCTGATTGGATACCCGAATTGATAAGGTTTTATCCAAAAAGAGAGTTTGAAACGGAGAAGGAGAGTGATTTCTGCACATCCTGTTGAGGGGATATCTCGCGCGAGATAAGATATCTCGTGCGAGATAACTAGTCTGATGACTATTTTGTCCTCTTCAGTTGTTCCGTTAGTCAGTTAGGTCCAAAACTAACGAGGTTAGTTAGAAACTTAACCATACTTGACGAAACTGATATGCTTTCATCAAAACATAAAAGAGAGATGAAGAGTAGTGTAATCATGTAATTATGAGTTTAGAATGGGGTGTCTACAACGAGTTCATTGAGAGCTTGAGGGGGTTGGTTAAGTTCCCTAAGAGTAAGAGTCTGCTCTTCGCTTTGGCCCAGCACTGCTGGGACGCGACCCACATGTTTCATTTCTTCTGGGGCGAGGCTACGGTTACGCCTTCTGATTATGCTGCGATCACGGGCCTGTCCTTCAAGGGGCGCAGCATTGAGTGGCGGGATGGTTACAGCGACATGGACCTGCAGGCCCTTCTAGGATTTTCCCCTATTCCCAAAAAGGGGATGGGGATGGAGTACGCTGTGGTCTATGGGAAGATCGTGGAGATCATTGGGAGCTACGAGGCTGGGGATGAGAGGATAGGCGCTGAGCAGATTGCTAGGGCCTTTTTATGGTTTGCTTTTTCGAGCACGCTATTTGGACATGCCGAGGGGACGGCTGTTTTTTCTTTGCTGAGGTCCCTGGAGGACGTGGGGATGGCTGGAGAGGTATCTTGGGGAAAGGCAGGGCAGGCAGGGCTGGCAGAGCTATATTTTGCTCTGGATCGATACAGCCGGAAGGCTGTGAGTTCCTTCACCTGTTTCGAGTTTCCTCTGGAGGTACAAGCTTTCTTTTTGCTTTCTCTCTTTTCTTTAAGCACGCATTCTTTTTTGCACTTAATTGATTTGATCTTTACCTTTCGCAGGTATGGGCTCTGGAGTTTTTTCATGTCACGATGTGGCGGCAGCCGGCGGAGTACATCGGGGCGTATCCGGCTATGCTTTCCTGGTCCAAGTGTGCCCGGGAGAAGAAAGGTTCTAGGGGGCGCACGACCCTCAAGTACTCGGATTGCCTGCCTTTGACGAGGGCTGAGACAGATGAGGGGATCATATTCTACCCCTGGGACCGCTTCGATGTGGAGCAGCTGAAGGGTGCCGAGAGATGGACCGTGGAGCAGAGGATCTTGAGAGGCTTGACCTGCGACGTGTATTATCTGGGAGAGAGAGTGACGCGCCAGCATGGCATGAATTCACCTCTGATGGCTCTGGTGGAGCCTCCTGCTGATATGATGCATCCGAGTGAGAACTCGGAGACATGGGATGATTATCGAGGTGGCCAGCACTTCTCGAGGTTCGTGACGATCGAGGAGTACTCGCAATTTGTCTTGTGGAGGCTGAAGATGCCTCAGGTTCTTGAGAGAGAGGGATTGGTGATTGTGCGGTACCCTCGATCGAGATTTTCATATGTCCAGGACGGGGTCAGGCTGAGAGTACAGATCCCTGTCCATGATCGGGTTCCACGAGCTTTCCGGCCTCGTCCGGATATGAAGGTATGGCTTTTCCTTCTCTTTTTTTTTTGTCTTTTCCTTTCTTTCCTGTCATCATTTTTCGCCTTGATTATTTCTGACGCTTTTGTTTCTGTGCAGTTCCCGGCCAAGGTGGTGGAGAAGCTGACGAATCAGGTGATTGGGGCCAAGAGGTTCATCAGGAATATGGTTATTTGTGGGGCTGCTCAGGGCAGGAGGAGACGGGCACAGCCGGCGCCTGTCGAGCGAGAGACTTCCCCTATTCCTTCCGATCCTTCTTCCGAGACTCCTCTTTCTCCTCTCATAGATCCCAGCGTGGTGTTGCCTTCGGACCACGTCATTCTCGGGGATTCGCATGGACAGGGACATGTCTGGCACCACGGTGGGTCTTCTTCGCACGTCCAGAGATCCGACGCATTCTCGTTTGGATATGACTTCTTCGCGGATCTTGGTTTGCCGTATCAGAGCGTGCCGGTTGGTCCAGGCGAGCCTTCCTCTGGCGACGAGGACGATGATTCTGAGCCCGAGATATTCGTGACTACTGAGGGTGCGGGCCCGAGCCGCAAGAGGGACCGAGGGAAAGCGCCAGCCACCGAGGATTCTGACTGACGATCTTCTGAGACTGATTTCTGAGATTGTACCTATCTTCTTTTTTTTTTGACAGATACAGTTTTTTTTTTTTATGCACACTCTTTTTTTTGGAATGTAATAATTTAGGATTTTATTTTCTTATCTATCATGAATGCAATGTTGTATGAATGCAATGTTGCATGAGCCTCGGTTTTTTGGCAAGGGTGTGAGTGTTTGGTATATGAACTGTTAGGGCAGGTTTTGCACAGGTTTCGAGCAGCTGGGATGAAAATATTCCTCCGTGGTGTAGCAGTTTGAACTGCTGCAGATTTTTTTCTGGGCGACAATTCTGTCCGCGCGGATGGGCTTGAATTCTGACAGGGTTCATTTATTTCGGTGGTTGGATCTGGTTTGGCCCATAAATGCCATTGAAACTTCGTCTTCCTCAGTTCAAAATCACTGGAAATTCGGGAGAGAAGCCAAAAAAGCCATGGAAATGTCCAAATTTTCTCTAAAATTATCCAAAGAAAGGCAAATGTTGTTCTTTGAAAAATTCAAGGAGTGGTGTAGGGAGATTATGCACGAGAGGAGGTCATTTTTTGAAGAAATATACAAGGTGAAGTGCTTGTGGTCCCTCAAAGAATTGGTTCCGGACTATGATATACAAGAAAAAGGTGTTTTTGTCACATTTTATTTGTCACGGTCCGTTAACCGTGACAAATAATTTACTATAAACCACGATCTTTTAAACCGGAGCAAATAATTTTTTTTGCACTAGTTTAATAGTTAACCGTGGTTTAAGCGTTAACTATTCTTTTAGAGTAGGTCTGCTTCTCCATAAGTTATGGAGAAACGTGTTTTTCCAAATGTTCTGGATATCAGTTTCAAAGGTTCTGGATATCCAGAAACTTACAAAATGATATCCAGAAACTTACAAAATGATATCCAGAAACATTTAATAAATTTCTGGATATCATTTCAAAAGGATCTGGATATCCTTTTGAAAGGTTCTGGCTATCCACAAAACAAATAACTAAATCAATTTGACGCCATGGAAATGGCAATACGACAGTCACAACAATGAGCACTTCCCATAACACAATGATATCCAGGAAAATAGAAAATGATATCCGTAATTTACAAAATGATATCCGTAAATTTACAAAATGATATTCGAAATTACAAAATGATATCCGTAAATTACAAAATGATATCCAGAACTTATAAAATGATATCCGAAACTTACAAAATGATATCCGAAACATTTAATAAATTTTGGATATCATTTCAAAAGGATCTGGATATCCTTTGAAAGGTTACGGCTATCCACAAAACAAATAACTAAATCAATTTGACGCCATGGGAATGGCAATACGATCACAACAATGAGCGAAGTTAACACAATGAATCCTCCAAGAACCGTATCGTAACAAACGCCGTATGTATACGGGTAACAAACCTTATCAACAATTGCCATTCATTTGAAGCGGAATCAACGCCGGCGGATCACACCGGCCGTGGACATGAGGCCGGGTTGGAGATGACAGCGTAAACCATAGGCGACGTCGGTAGAAACGCCTCCGCCGATTTCACCATAGGAGTCATAGGCTTCGGATTGAAGGAGCTCGTCGCCGGCCAAGGGGTTTTAGACGGAGAAGATTGGTGAAGAAGGTGAATAGATGGAAGGAGGGCACCGATTTGGGGATAGATCGGAGAAGAAGAACGATTTGGGGATAGATCGGAGAAGAAGAAGAAGGGAGAAGCCGGAATTGCGTCTAGAGAGAGATTAGAGAGAGAAGCGTTGTCTGTGCGTTGTGTCTGTGTTGTGTTGTGTCCGTCTAGGCTTAATGAAATCTAGATAACGACGGGAACGATGGAAAAAACCCGTTTCTCCGTAAATTATGGAGAAACGCGTTTCTCCGTAGATTTTGTGATTCTTTTAATTTTTATTTTTACGTTCATAATTTCAAAAGTACTCCAGCGCCTTCCCCAAAATTCCCCTCCCAAATTTCCGAATTCCCTCAAAAAATTCCCTCTCAATCCAAAACCAAAACCAAAACCAAATCCAAATCCAAATCCAAATCCAAATCCAAATCCAAATCCAAATCGTTTCTGATTTCCGATTCCTCCTAGAATTCTTAGCTAATTAGAATTTCGGCGACTTCTTATTGGCGCAGTTCAACGCAAACCGCAAACCTAGAAATCTTCATACGCCGAAATATTTTGAAGGTAATCGAAACCTTTTCTCTGTTGAATGTACTAGTAGTTTTCAATGTTCGTAGGTGTTGATTTTTTTTAATTTCTAATTATTTTCTGTGTCTTGTGTGTGTGAACAAACAATTCAATTACCTGTTGGCTGGCAAATTCGTATGGCTTTTCTGGATAGCTTAAAAAAGGTTGAAGCTGTATTGATGCCAGACGTAATTTGTTGGCTTTTTAGATGCTGGGTAGTGAGCGAGTGAGACGTTTATGTGTATATTAGGGTGATTAGTTTTGCAAGAATCAATGTCAGGGAAGTAGCATTCACTGTGTGCCTTTTTCTTGCACCGAGTTCAGATTTGATAGATCATAGATATGAGTATAACAATGATCAAAAGGGAATTTAGCTGTATCTGTATCGAATTTAAGTAACCTTAGGATATTGAAGAAATAATTATGGTTCAGAAGTTTGCATAGTGGTGGCATTTGTTTATCTATGGGTATTATCCATTTAGAATTTCAATGGTTTGCACTAATGTACGATAAACTAATATGGTGCATTGTACAACAGTATAGAACATTATAATTGGTACATTGTACAACAATATAGAGCATTATAAATCAACACCCCCTTCTTTCTAATACCACCACACATTTTAAGATCTTACGAGACTCAGGTTAATTAAGACCATCTAGAAGAAAATGGCCAGCCTGCTAAGGAAAGATTTGTTGACATATTTTCTCACTTGGACACTTACCCTGCCTGTTTTGCTCACCCTTTCTAGTTGGCTGCATTTGATCTTATGTTAGGAGTAGATAAGAGTTTATAGTTACTTGTCTAAGGCTGTTTCTGTAACGTTGATCTCATGATTATTCTTTTTACTGTCTAGGGTCAAAGCTTAAGGTACATCTTTATGTTCACGGTCAAATTGTACTCTTAGTGGAACCTTCAACCCTCACAGAATGACAGCTGCTAGCTCATTGCTGTTTTCTGGGGAGCTGGGAATTTATTGTAATTTTCTGCATAATAGTATGTCTAAGGTATATTAGTTTAATGTAGTGATATTGCTCTCAAAGTTTTGCTTACAACCTCCTGTTTAGAGGAGATTGTAATGATTGATGCACATTTGTTTTCCCAGGGAATGTTAGGAAACAGACAATTACATTTGTGCACTTCCGGCCTTTCATCCAATGCTCTGGTACGCTTCTCCTTTAGCATCTTATGCATTATTTTCCTGCCCCGCCGCCCCATCATTTTACCATTTAAGTACCTTGAGGAATCCATTTTATTGGTTATATGGTTATCATCACTAATGAGTATACTTTGTAACCTGGTTAACTCTGAGTTAGATGATTTCATGATCTTAAAACCAATGTGATTTCGGAGTTCTGTATATTCTACCTTTGTAAAGCTTGCAGGGATAAGTTTACAGAGTAGTTATACTATCTGAAGATTGTAACACGTGTATTTGTTTTTCAGCTCTTTGATAGAAATTTGTTCCAATCAGGTCAGGAACTAATGTGACTTACTATTTGTCCTAAATTCAAACTCATGCCTTTGATATACTTTTCTTGTAGTTATTGAGGCTATGTTTCAGTGTTCCAGTTTGCTGTGTTCAGGCCTTTATATGTTTATGCGTATGCGTGGTTAACGAGTATTTTGCCAAGACTGGTTGCAAAGTACCCTGATTTTTTTCTGTTGCATATGCAGCGGCATGAGGCTTGGAATCTCTATCTTATTCCTACTCCACACAGGATTCTAAGCCCTATACCTACTAGGTGTAATATTTTTCTGTGCCGATCCCTTTTGTCACCGAATGGAGGAGAGGCAGTTTCCATCCTCCGAACAGCTGCAACAGTTTTAACGAGGTTCTTTTCTTCCTTTGAGTTGAGCCTACATGTATTCAGTACTTATGTTTGAGACTTTGAGCCAATGATATAAAAGGTGTGAATTGAGGTGTCTAATATACCAAAGTTTAAGATTTTGCTCTAAATTTAGTATAAAGCTGCTACACCCCTACCACATCACTTGTTATGTCTTATTGACCCAGTTACTTCGGCAAATACGTAGGCTCCCGGTAACATAGCTTTAATACATATGAGATCCATGCACAAGCTCCTCATGGCGAATGAGCATGATCTTGGTTTGTCATTTGTGTTCTTCATGGCCTAATGTTTAGACCAAGGTGCCTTATGTTGTTATCTTCATTACATCCAGTCATGCCCATAGTTATCTGGACCAACTGGGAATTGGCTTACAAACTCTTGAAAATTTTCCGTTCAAAGCGTGAATGAAATTTGTTAGTTCTGTTTTAGTTTCAATCTATTACTCCGTACTATCATAAAGCAATAGGGTCAAAATGTTGCTCTGTGAGTAATTTGTCATGTTTTAAGCCACCTTAACTTCACTTAATAATGACACACTTCTCTGCCTGTGTCAGCGGTCTCATGTTGCTCTGTGAGTAGTTTGTATTCATATTGTAGTTGACTAGTTGATGGCTGTCAGGGTGAATGCTGAAAACAAGGGAGAGAGGAGAAATTAGTAACAATCATTACCTGTTGGATTTTAAGTTTGTCAGCATTTTTCCTCTCCTTTTTTTAGTATAAATAGTAGACATAGTTGAGTTCAGTCGTGCCGGAGCATATGAGCGATTATTTCTTAATCTTCATTACTGATGGCCGTTCCTAGAGACTGAAAACAGGACCAGTTGGGTACCTGTTTTCGGGTCTTTTTATCTTTAGTGTTCAGGGTACACATGAAACACTATTTTTGATGGTCTGGACTTTAGACACCCTCTCGCAAATACTTAGCTTACTTGCTTGTGACATTCTTGTAGCAGGAATTTCTAGCTCATGATTTTCTATAGGAAGCATTTAATCACCTCGTTTCTGGTGACATGTGAATTTGCAGAGTTGAAGAGGCACATATCGACTTTCTTGTCAACTTGACAATTTTGTTGAGTAGTTGATTATGACTTACATAAGTTTAGTTTTAGGAAAAAAATAACCCTTTAAACTGGACTGAAAGTACTAGAATATTTGTTTAAAAGTTCTTCAGAGATCAAGTGCATCCTCATTAAAATTCCTTATTTGGAAAACATTTAAATTGTCGTAAAAAGTTCAAACTATACCTCTTCATTTGAGAGTTGAGGGATTGATGCATTTCCTTCATCATGTTAAAGGCAGAATATGTCATCTTTACTGTTGGGCCCTACATTTTCAATCAACATGTTTGCAACTTACGCCTAACAACTTGGTACTAACAACTTGGGTTGTTCTGTTTACAACTTGGTTTTTACAGGTTGGGACGCATAACGCTTTTCCTATTTTATAGGGAACGTGCCAAAGACCAGTTCAACCACGTTTCTTCAGCAAGCCAACGACTATCTCTTTCCTAACGGATGAGTGCGGATAAATCTCCAAGGATAAACCTCAATTCCGAGTTTGTAGGCCCTCATTGTTATTTAGTTTTATTCTTGAGGTATAAAAGGGGACATACACTGTAAATTCACACAGGCACTACACTAGCCTAAGCTCCCTTTTCATACGCTCTTAGCATTGTAATCTCAAGAAAATTCTTAGTAAACTTTCGGTCAAGGCAGGAGCCACATCCTCCCGGGGTTTTGTGCCGGCGAACAAGTTGTTCAAGGGCTTTCCCTAGTCAACAAATGTCTTGAGTCCATTTCTATTCAACTTGATAGTCATTGTACCTAGATTCATATCACCTTAGTCACTTTTCCCATCATACAAATCTAATTGTTGAAATTTGACCAAAACATTTACCTTTATGGTTTCTAGAGCACATGTCTGATTTTATTCTTGAGGTATAAAAGGGGACATACACTGTAAATTCACACAGGCACTACACTAGCCTAAGCTCCCTTTTCATACGCTCTTAGCATTGTAATCTCAAGAAAATTCTTAGTAAACTTTCGGTCAAGGCAGGAGCCACATCCTCCCGGGGTTTTGTGCCGGCGAACAAGTTGTTCAAGGGCTTTCCCTAGTCAACAAATGTCTTGAGTCCATTTCTATTCAACTTGATAGTCATTGTACCTAGATTCATATCACCTTAGTCACTTTTCCCATCATACAAATCTAATTGTTGAAATTTGACCAAAACATTTACCTTTATGGTTTCTAGAGCACATGTCTGATTTTAGAGTTGTGGCAGTAATATTATTACCCTTTCAACCATTATCCAATATTGTGCATTCTCTCTTCTCAATAGTTTCAATACCTTTTATTTTTGCAGACGTTTAGTCAATTATGTCAGTTCGATTATGGAACTAAAACTGTAAAGATATACAAGACCCCATGGTATATCAGAGACAGGCCAAGATTTCCATTTCGTGGGCTTATGCTTGGTAAACCTCAATGTGTTTGTAGATTTGTATATTGATCTTGATCGAAGTTAAAGAGCATTTACACTTAGCTGATATGTAGTCATTCTAAATTGGACTCTCATGATATGGTGTTATCTTTATTCTGCAGATACTTCAAGGCACTATTATCCAGTTGAAGTAATCAAGCAAGTAATTGAATCGGTGTCATATGCTAAGCTTGTAAGATATGCTTCTTTCCATTTTCATCATAATTGTATTTCATAATTGAAATTCATTACATGCACTTGCCTGGTTTACGTTTCCTCATTTCACCTGACGATATTTCACTTACTTCTGATTCTGAAATTGCATTCAGTAGAATGTCCTTCACTGGCACATCATAATAGTCTGTATTGATGAATTTGTGTATTAACTGACTACAATATAATTGAGTACTCTATTTATTCTTGTATTTATTTCATAAGGTCACTTATGACTAATCCACATCATTTTCTTGTTCACAGATCCCTACAACATCGGGTGATGATGTGTCAGGTGAGATTTGTAGCTAGATGACTTTTTTTGTAAGTAATATTTTTTAATTCGTACTCAAGTTTTTTTTACTTAATTTCTTTGTTAGTTTTTTTCAAACTTATAATATGTCATGTCATCGATTAGTAATTATTATCCATTTGTTTTAAATCTAAAATATGAAGTACTCGTGATTTTGTTTATGATTTCAGTTGTAATTGTCAACGATATTCATTCAATTATGAAGATTTGCTTTTCTGTATACGCATGACAGGATTGGAGTCTTGATGATGTCTCTTTGATCTTCAACTTCAACTTCAACATCAACTTCAACATCAAACATCAACTTCAACTTCAAAACTTTGATGTTTTAGACTAGATTATGGCCATGATTACACTTTTGTACATGCTTTACTTCAGACAAATGCTTTATAAATAATTGTTAGATTTGACTTACTACTAGAATGAATTATTTAGGATTTTTGTTTAAGCACTTGTATCACCGTTTCTGGATTTTTATGGAAATTTATGCATTACGGTTAAAATGGTCATTTAACTGTTTTATTGCTACTAAATGTATTACAATGAATATATAGTACACTAGGTTTTATAATTAAAAAAAATATATGTATCACGGTTTTGAATTGTGTTACAAATATGAAAAACACACATTATGGTATCATTTGCCACGTTAATTACCAATACAAATAATGATTTATATGTCGCACATAACTTTTGTGACGGTTCCAAATTGTCACAAGTATTATAAATTGCACCGTTTTTAAAATGTCACAACAACCGTGACAAATAAAAAAATATTATTTGTCACGGTTTAGAAAATGTCACAACAATCGTGACAAATAAAAAATAACATAAATCACACTTATTGTGCTACGCTTTTTAACCGTGACCATAACCGTAGCAAATACTATTTGTCACGGTTTAGAAAACGTAGAACGGTATAAGTGACGCTCACAAAAGCCTCGGACGTAAAAACGTGACAAAACCGTGGTAAATACTATTAGCCACGGTTTTATATCTATTTACCACGGTTCGACGACCGTGGCTAAAAACCCTGATTCTTGTGTGTCTCTTGAGAGCTTCTTCTTCATTTTGGGATACTAGAAGGCATGTCTTTTGCCTTTCTTACAATGAAGTGGTCCCGACCGTTGAAGAATTTCGGGCTTTGCTTGGTGGCCCGGAGGTGGAAGAGATTGTGGTTCCCTTGCCCGGAGGGGCCTCTTTCGTTGACAAGTTGTGCAACCTTCTTCATCTTTCCCCGGAGGAAGCACAAGGTATGATCTGTAGTCCTGATCATTTTGATATTTCCGGTCTTCCTGATAGATTTAGGGGCTTAGGCTTGATTGATGATGCCTATTGGGATGCTTTTGCCCTCTGCATGTTTGGGACCTTGTTT
Organism: Adenophora triphylla var. japonica; assembly: GCA_022495995.1. NCBI lineage: Eukaryota > Viridiplantae > Streptophyta > Magnoliopsida > Asterales > Campanulaceae > Adenophora > Adenophora triphylla. The sequence goes on from JAFEMH010001548.1 coordinate 212,050, forward strand.
ATGGTCTATTCTTTTGGGATTTGTCATCGGGCTCTGCTGGATGTAGTGGTTCACTGTCGCCTGGTCAGAGATGTTGCACCTTTGATTCTGGGAGAGACCTTTCATGCTCTCGACAGGTTGGCTATCGGGAGGCGGTATATGCACGGGGGCAGCCCGTTTCTTTTGACCCTGTGGCTGATGGAGCGCTTGGGGGTTCTTCGGGAAACTTCTGATATGATCAAGCCTTGGACATTTGCCAGGAGAGGGGTTACTGTGGATTTTGATGATCAGGGCTCGTGGGAGCATTGGATGGCTGGTCGCCGGACTGAAGATATCAGATGGTCGGTGCCTCATTGGCGAGTGGAGACTCGGAGAGTACTTCAGGACAGGTCTCATGTGCTTATGCTTCCGGGGCTTTCTCAGTCCAGCTTTTACATTCCGGCTCTGGTTCTGAGACAGTTTGGTTTGGAGCAGGTTCCTTTGGAGGATTTTGATGATATGGCCACTAGGGTGGTGGCTTCTGCTTCTATGGACGCTCCTTCGGTGTTCCCATTTCTTTCCCGAGTATGGAGGTATGACGTCTTTCCTTCTCGGGTTATCCTCAGGCGTCCGAGACCTGTGTTTCTGACCACTTGGTACTTGGACTAGTATGAGAGGCATTTGGGGGAGACTCAGATGGCTATTTTGAGACGGCGTGAGGCCATTGTTGGTGCGGAGGACCTGAAAGTTTCGGAGAGGAGGAGGGCCGAGGCGAGGGCAAACCCTTATGATAGGAGCGGAGATGTTGTGACCGACTATGAGGCCTATGTTAAGAGACAGGAGAGGAGGACTCCTATGTTACCAGCTCGGCTACAGGAGATGAGAGATGACGCTAGGGCTACTAAGGCCCTGACAGAGGCTGGTTTGATAGATCCTGTCCCTACACCAGAGCTTGGTAGGCGAAAGACCGACATTTTTCCTGTTCAGAGGAAGAAGACCCGAAGGGGGAAGAAGAGAGGGGATGCCAGTACGAGTGGCTTGGAGGGACTTTGAGGTTTCCGAGTATCCCTTTCTTGTTGTAGTAGACACATTAGCTTGATTATGTATCTTAGTTTCTTTTAGCAGGTTGCCAGTTGTAGGAATGAACCGAGCTTAGACTCATCAAAAAGCTTTTAACTTGTAATGAACATGTGAATTGCTTTAGAGTTTTTCGAGACGCTTTCATGGTCTGATCAATGTGTTGATGACAAAGTATGTCTTTTATTTGTTTTTTAGACCGAACCGTTTTCGGTTGCCTACGTTCCCTTCGGACAAAAGGGCTCAGGTCTCCGTAGTTCGACCCGGTTAATTTGTTTTTTTTTTTTGGTTTTTTGGTGCAACCCTGTCTTTAACCTAGGCCGCCCTTTTCGGGTTTTAAACCTAGTTGGGTATTACTCTTTTGGCACTCTTTTTTTTTGTGTTTTTTTTTTGACTCGGTGTTTTACGCGTAGTATCTGTGCAGCTTGTCACCATTCACTGGGTGTACAAAAGGATTCCCGTCGAGGTCTGCAAGTTGCATGGCTCCTCGGGAGAAGATTTTCTGAACGACGTATGGTCCAACCCAGACAGGCTCCCATTTGCCAAGCGGGTTGATGCGGACTGGGGGCTTCTCTTTCAAGACGAGATCACCTTCCCTGATTTCCCGATGTTTTACTTTCTTATCGAAGGCTCTGGACATTCTTCCTTGGTAGGCTCAGATATGTTCCATGGCCTTCAATCGCCGTTCATCTAGTAGAGCCAATTCATCATGGCGACTTTGGATCCATTCGACCTCATTGATTTGACTTTCAAGCAGCACACGAAGTGAGGGGATTTCTAGCTCGATTGGGAGCACGGCTTCCATCCTGTAGGTGAGGGCAAACGGTGTCTCCCCTGTTGCGGTTCTGACTGATGTCCTGTAGCCCCAGAGTGCCAGGTGTAGCTTCTCGGGCCAATCTCTGCCTCGGACAGCCATTTTTCGGATGATGTTTTCCAGAGTCTTGTTTGCTGCTTCGACGGCTCCGTTGGTTTGGGGCCTATAGGGAGATGACTTGTGACGGGTTATTCTGAACTCCGCTAGCAGCCCTTCACATTCCCCTTCGAAGTGGGATCCATTATCTGAGATGATTTCGGCTGGCAACCCGTATCTGCATATGATGTTTTCTTTGATGAAGAGGGCTACTTTCCTTGAGTTGAGGACCTTGTAGGATTTTGTAGGGCATCCTTTTCAGTTCCTTCGAAGAGATTACCAATCATCGTCTCTTTAGGCTCTTCCGCCGTTCCCAGATTCACACTTGTCAAAACCTCTTCGGCAGCTTGGGCTCGATTTTCCTCTTTCCGAACAACCTGCTTAAAGAGATTTTTTTTTGTTTGATTTTTTTTTTGTTGTTTATTTAATGTGTCTACTTCTTTAACTAATGAATCATTGTTAAATGTTATTTTTTTTTATTTTTAGTTATTTCATCATTAGTTAGAGTGACAATCAAGGGATACTCAGAAAGATTCATCATTTCATTGAGAACGAAAGGGAATACAACGTTTGCTACAGACTCGTAGTCTTCAGGCGTAAGGCCGTCGGACGATCCTAGAGACTCGACCTTAACAATGAGAGACTCGGAGGATTTTTCCTAGATTGACACAAAGGGACGGGGGACCAACCCAAGTTTGGTGTTCATTTCCTCTTTGGTTGCGGACGGGCCTGAGAGAGTTTCCCAATTCTTTAACGGCATTGCTGTCAGTGGCCTCACGACTCGGGAATGGCATTGTCTCTGTGCTCCTTCCTCAAGCATTGCTATCATCTCTTTGACTGAGCTGAAATCAATCAGGTCTGGCACCTGAACTTCTTCTTCGAACAACTGCTGCATAATCGGACCATCCCAATCATCTGAGGGGAATTCTGCGGCCTTAGCTTTTGGTACTGTCAATTCAAACTCAGGCTTCGGATCCTCCTGGACAATCGGAGTTGTGGTAGTGAGCTTCTCGAACTGTTCCACTAGGTGGGGCACGCCTCTGAAAGTATATTCACTCTTCATGGTAGTGGTAGCCCCAGGTATCTTGGGTAGGTCCAGAAACAGTCTACGGACCGGGTTAGCTTTGGTTCTCCTGAACTTGTTGAGGCTATCCTGTAGCTTCAGCCACCCTTCTGTAGGAGTAGGCTCTTCGACTGTGACATTACCCTGCTGTGTGGGACCCTTCACGAAGTAGTCGGCCAGATTAGGACTGAAAGGGAGAGATTTAGGGCCGTTGACTGGGACTCTTCCCGTGATAGCTTCTTTCTTCTGCAGAGCAATTTCCTTTTCCTTTGCAATTTTCCCCGAAGTCGGTTCATATCCCAGGCCATGGCGAGTTTTCTGCCCTTCCACCTCGATGAGTTTGTGGGTTCCTTGTTGATGCTTACCCAGACCTAAGCCAGGCAGGTAGCTCATCTTTCTCATCATTTTCAAGACCGGAGGGATTTTATCCCGAGTGATTGTCAGATCTACGTTGCACACTTGGGCTTTGGGAGGCTCGACCGTGAAGCCTGTCAGCATGAGGCCGTCTTCATCATGTTTGATTTCCAGAATAGGTATTCCACCCGTATCCGTTCCCTCCAAGGTGACCAGATCCCCGTAAATGGTTGTTAGATCTCCATCTGAGACAAACTTTACACATTGGTGGAGGCTCGAAGCAACCCCTTTGACTTGATGCAGCCAAGGTCTTCCCAACAGGGCAGGGCATTGAAAGTGATCGAAATATCGATAACCTGGAATTCCACAGGTATCAATTTCTTACCAAACCAGAGGTCCAAAGTAGCAACTCCGAGGACTGCTCGAGATGTCGAGTCATAAGCTTTGACTGTGAGGGAGGAGGGCTTTAGATCTGTGGACTTGATGTTGAGCAGGCTTATGATCTTTGCCGGGAGGATATTCATTCCGGACCCATTGTCGACCAAAAACCGAGGGAGGCGTCGTTCATCTAACTGGACTGTGATGAAGAGAGGCTCGTTGTGATCGGCTCCAAATTGAGGGAGATCAAGGTCCGTGAAAGTGATTATGTTCCCATAGTGGATGTTTCCAATCAGCTGTACCACGTCATCGGGAGTATCGTCAATAGGGACCAAGGTGCGGGCCAGGCTTTCTTCCAGTTTGAGCTTATGGGGATAGGACGAGGTGAGTAGAGACCATAGAGAGATGTTGGCCTGTGTCTGCTTCAACTGGGTGAGCACGGGATCCTCCTTTTCGGGGTCAGGAGCTTCGGCTATCTTAGCATAGGGGCGGCGGTTCTCCCCAGGTGTTTGATCTGTGGCCTTCTTATCTGCCTTGGGATTCCCTTGGAAGATCTGCCCGGATTTGGTCAACAGATTAACCTCCTTATCTATTGCTTCCTGACTAGATTTCTTCAATGCTGCCAAGGTTAACGGGGGAGCCTGTTTGGCTATTGGCCACTGGTTCTGGCGGAGTCTAGCGACGGTGAGGGGCTGAGCTTGAGCTGTACTGGCTCCTTCCTGGGCGGCCCTTATAACTGCTTCCCAAGTTACAGGCTTTTGAACCTGGGGTTGTGTCATTGTGCCCTGGATGGCCCACAGAGCTAAGGCGTCCTCCGATTCGCCCTTATAGCCTGCATTGCCTATGGTTATCATACAACAGGAATTGCTATTCTCAGGGCTTGGCGGCTTCTCGATTTCATCTCCGGCATAGTGCAGCCATTCTGGTTCCTTTCTGTAATACTCAGAGCTGGAGACAATTATAGCATTCTGCGTGGGAGGAGCATCAGGTATCATGCCAGTTTCCAGGACTTCTCTGAGAGCTGAAATACATTCCGGGAAAGTGACCTCTTCTTGGGTAACCCTGACAAGGATGGTTACTTTGCTTCGGGGCGGATTTGATCTGACCATGGTGATCCTCTCATTGGGGAGGATGGGAGTCAGTTTCCCTCTTTCTAATAGATCTTCAACTATCAGCCTGGATCGGGTGTCTGAAAACCCTTTCCCCAAAGCATGGTAGGCAGTGTTAAACTCTATGACATCCACGTGCTCAGCCCCAGGAAACTTCATGGCTTTCATATCCTCGGTTTCGTAGTAGTCGTCTTCCGAAGTTTCTTCGGTCTTACGGCTGTCAGCCTCCATTTCGTCATATATTTTCTTCCTTTCGCCCTTGCAAGTAGGGCAGTCACAAGTAAAGGATAGGCAATGCTCACTTCCGTAGTTTGATGCAACGGCTCGGTAGATCTGGGTCCAAATGAGGAGTACCTGGGGTCCACTGTCGGGTACATGAGCAATTAAGAAAGCGTCATGTGGGTCCATGGGGATGAAAGAGACTGGGGAGACATTTAGATCAATGACCCTTTTTAGCGATTCCATGCATTCGAGGTGCTCGAGCGGCTCGGCCGTGACCCTTACAGTTGTGATACCGTCTGTTTTAGAGAAGGAAGAAAAATATCCAATGACGTTTACGAATTCATCGTCTTCTGGTTGCTGAAAACCTCCCTTTTCGACCAAAGCTTCAATGAACCTTCTCCATTCGCCTGCTAGATCCTTATAGGGGACATTGTGCTCTAGGACCTTGGATATGTATGGATCTGCAAGTGGGCTTCGATGTTCTTCATCCTCTGAGGTGTCCGGGCACTGACCACAAGTGCATCTTACGAGGAGTATTTCGTAGGGGTCTGTCTCCATTGGTATCTGATCCGCATTTTCTGGCGGTCCTTCATCGTCGCTTGCTGACAACCAACCATTGTGTCTGACTTCCGCGATATCATTTCTGGCATGATTGTTCCAGATTGATTTCGGGTCTTGGGCCTCAGTTGACTTTTCGCTCTCGTCGTCATCATCGTCATCACTGTCGTTAGAGTCATCTTCCCATACTACTGGGATCTCGGCTGAGAGAGAACGCCGGTCAAATGGGTTAGGGGAAGATGGGTGCGTGCAACCGCAGAAATTGTCATATGCCCCCATTCCTGGAAGTGATAGTTGTGACTCGGCCTCTCCTCCCAGAAATTGTGGGGGAAGAGTGAGAGGGGGCGGCACATATTTGACGCCAGGTAGAATGTAGAAGGAGTCTTCCTCCTCCGATTCTTCACCTTCAATGCCCTCGGGATCGTATTCGGCCTCTCCCAAAACCAACTTGCAGAAGTGTACTAACTCCAGGTGCTCTTCGGCTTCTTTGCTGATAAGCCCCAGTACAGGCGCCCGCTGTAAGTGCTCCAATTTGAGCTTGTTAGAATTTTCGTTAGAAAATTAACGAAAGTTATAACATTTCTAACAATTCCTAACTATCCTAACATTTCTAACAAAGTGAGGGTAAAATGGGCATTGTTATTTAAGGTTAAACCTTAAAAAGAATCTCAAAAAGCAAAACAAAAGAAGAAAACCAAAAATGGCAATGGCTGGAAACAAAAAACTGGCTGTTAATTTGAATTTTGAAAAAAGATTATTCTTCTTGTCCAAAGTCAAGCCGCATTTAATGAACGATTACGCCGCTGGACTCCGTCCGCGCGGATGAGTTTGCTATTTTCAGAGGGCTATAAATTGAGCCCTCCAGTCACAAAAATAAGGAGGAAGAACACATTTTGCACCGAACCTCTGGCGAAATATAGAGAGAAAACAGTGAGAATTCACTTGAATTGTCACCATTTTCTCTCCAATCTTTCCCAACTCATATTCATCCACTCACTCTCATATTAAATCCCTAAACACTCATACACTCAAGCCAAACACTCAAGAACACAAGGAAGATTGGTAAACCCTCCTCTTCCTAACCCTAAATCTCATCCATGCATGCATCTTCAAACTACAAAATGTAGTTCTTTCATCTTCTTTCTTTAGATCTAAGAAGATCACCATGGAAGACCATCTCCATGGATGATCTTCTACAAAGATCAACATTATTTTCAAAGCTTTTCTTGTTTACTTGCAAAAATGCACTTTCAAAACCCTAAAAAATCATTTTCAAGCACTAAATCTTGATTTCAAAGGATAAAATTCCCCTTCCCAAGCAAATGAAATGCTTAGTCCTAATGTACCCCAAGGATGGTTTGGTATAGTTGATTCACCACTAAAATGTCTAGTGATCACTAACCAAAACCTAGGGAAATGGGGACAAGCATGGATGCAAAACCCCCCTTAAAATCATATTTTCTTTCTTGAGAAGTTGCTGTCCAGTAGCAATTTTCTCAGACCACAGTCCATGGTCTTAATTTTTGGACACAGATGAACTTGGAATTTGGTGTTGACTACAAAATACTTTTTGTAGCCAACATCCAGAGCTTTCCAGACATATTTTTACCTTATTTTTGGGTGAGTAAAACTCCTCTTTTCAAATTTTCTTCCAGAGGCTAGTTCATCAGCTTCTGGGAATCCAGATCTCATATCTGAGGTTTCCAGAAGGTTTTGACCCCTCAAATCTTCTCCAAAATGGAAAATTCCTTCGCACAAACTTTATTTAAGGTGTCTAGAACAACTTTCATTCTCTGAGTTTATCCAGATTATGAAGTTTTATGACCCTTGAATCCCTTTTAAAATCAAAGGTCCACTGCCTCTTTCATTCTGGCAGAAATGGCTCTCAACTTCAAAAGGTCTTTTGAGTACCAAATCTCAATCCAAAAATCTTCCAAAAAATCATGGGATCAGTTTAAAGTCTTAAAAAGATATCCCAATTTTTACTTTTCTGAGTTTCAACTTATTTTGGCCAAAACACATACACACATACACACACAAATGATTTTCAGCTTGGAAGACTCGTTTTTACGAGGCGCGTCGGGTGCACACTAACGTCCTTCCCGACGCGTAACATGACCTACGAACCTAAATCTCTGATCTCGGGCTTTTTTCAAAGTTTTGGCCCTTCAAAATTAAAATGGCGTGGCGACTCCGTTTTTCCGGGTTTTAATTTGGTTTTTCAAAGAAACGCAAAAATCGAATTTTTCCCGCGAAATGGCAACATCATCACAGTGGCGACTCCGCTGGGGACTAAGCTTTTTAATAAAAAATGGTATTCGGTATATTGGTGGAAACCACTAAATTTCCCGTTATCGCCTCCTAACACGAGTCGGGGATAAATTGTGGTCTAACAATCCCACGTACCGGTATCGCCGTTTTCAAAAAAAAAAAGCTTTTGAGGGTCAAGCTTCCGTCCCGGCTTTGAAAATCATTTTTGTGTGTGTGTTGATTTTTGCACAGTTTTCATGTTGTTTTGGCCGCCTCGGAGAAAGTCAAAATTTTGACTGTCGGAATAATGTCCCTAACTGTCGGAATTTCCGTGCTTACGTGCTTATGTGCTCATAAAAAAAAATCAAAAAAAAAGGATTTTCAAAAAAAAAAAAGAAAATTTCCAAAAAAATCATGCATCATATTTTTAAGACACATAAAAAAATTCTATTTTACTCGGAAAAAGAATATAGGCGCTTGCACACTACGCGCACGTGACCGTACACCGCACACTACGTCCCTTAACCCGGGGAAATCCTTGTCGCGGTCCGTTTGGTCTTATTACGCCTCTCGGATGAGCACGGGACTACCCAAACATCCCATGGAGCCTCGTGTCGACCATGCACTTGTCCGTGACACACTTTGTCCAGAGACCCGGTTGGTTTTTAGTACAGTGCATGTCATGCCACTGTCCGTGTATAGACCTTTCCTTTCAAGCCTTTGTCGGCATACCGACTCAATATCTTCGGGTCCCTAATCGTCGAAGTTACGCCGATTTTCCGCCGCAGACTTTGACCAAGATATTGACCGGCGCCTTGACTTCGGCTCACGGCGGCACAAATTATACACGGACTCCCGGCATTGACACTGAGTCATCAAGGATTAATGATTATTCCATGCCTAATTACGGCTTCACTGACGACAAGTCAAGATCAATCGTGGACGCTTGAGCCCTCGGACATGATCTTGACTTTTGACGTCAGCTTTGTCCGTAATTTACATCGAATGCTCGTTAAGACTCGATTACCCGCCAGACTTTTAGGATCGTTTTTCTTTCGGTCGGTGGGACCCGCTTGCCCTATAGGGCCCTCGCCCGGGGCTGTCCACCCTGGGAGGTCGAAATACAGGTGGAATACGAGGGGCTTATAGACGTAGTGACGGGGCCCGGCGATCCGGGAATCGAGTAGTTTGCGAAAAAGAAGAGCAATCTTTTCCAACCGATTAGGTTAATAAAACATGTTTTAAGTGAACGTGAACAAATAAGCGCATGTTGCATGAGCCTAAAGCCCAAACACCTACCCTCCTTCCATTCCCGGACATCCGAACCTTCATGTCCTTTCCCCCGCAGCCTCCGCACAAAGCTTGGTTTCGGGCACGGGTCACCGTTTGATCGGTTGGGAAGAGTCAAGCACATCGTCGGCTTCACCGTTTGTTCCGACTCGGGTTTGAGAATGTCCGCATCGGCCGGTAATGATGGGGATAACGTCACTCCGCCTCCGGGACCCCTCGAGACGAGCAACGGTGGAATCGGTTAGCGAGAACGAGATGAGGTTACGACGGGAAGCACGGCTAAACGGCCTTATGGAAGCTATTAAGAGTCACGGTGCGGCCGCCGGCCTCAATCCCGATGGCACCTTCACCGTGGAAGAAGACGAGGATGCCAACCCCACTCTCGGTCGCCACTGATTACACCGGGATGCCGCCACCCACCTCCTATGGTGCCACTATCGAACCCATGCTCCTCGATTTTCGGATCGGCCGGCTCCCCAACCACGAGACCACCGGATCCATGCGCCTGGACTCAAGACAAATCAAATGGGGGCAAAATCGGTACGGAATGTCTTCTCATGGTTGGGGCTATCTCGGAATGCCACGGCTAATCGGGATCCCTCCTCGGTTCGGAACCGATCAATCCGGACCCTCACGGCAATGGCCGCGGTTCGGAATGCCGCCGCAACTTGGTTTTGGGCCACGGTCAGGGAGCCCCTCCTCGGAACGATGCTAGTTGAGTGCTCCTCACACAAATCCATTCCTCACTCGAGACTTCTATGGGTTACCAAGCCTCCATCCCGGTGTCATCCGAATCACCGGGACCGCAGTACCCCCGGGTTACACACCTTCACCACAGCGGCCATGCAATTCAACAATCGGGACGGCGGCCCGCACTCAAGCCTACTTACGGGCCCCACTGAAATCCAAGTTATCCGGCCACATCGGGCTGCCCCACCTACTTTGCCGGTCGAAAATCAACAAGAAGCCGCAAGGTTCTATCCTTTTGCTCGGGCTCCTACTCATGCTCCCTGCAGTAACTCGGCCCCGGGACGGAGTCTTCACTTACGTCCCCGGATCGGCCGTTCCCTCCACCGGTCTGCCTCCCGGTGGTGGCTCCTCTCTCTAGCTCGGCCACTAGCTTGAATGCCACGGTTCCGCCACAAGACCCTCATCGGCCCGGTTCATGGAACAACACAAGGAAATGAAAGCGCAGACGCCGAACCGATCGCAGAAGTACGCCTTAGGCCTACGTGCACCCGGACTCCATTGTTCCGCCGCCCCCACAAGTTCGTGATGCCTAATGCGGATCTCTTTGATGGGACCGCATGCCCGAAAACCCATTTGGACACGTATACCTTGGCGATGAAAGCCAAAGGATGTACCAATCGGCGGTTGGTGACTATTTCGATCTATCCTTGAAGTCCGGTGCCTTAAAGTGGTTCTTCCGTTTGAAACACGAAGCCGGGGCCACATGGGACCAGATTACCAATGCCTTCACGAGAAAAATATAAGGCCAACTTGGAATGGGAAACAAACAGGGTTGACCTACAAAACAACGGTGCGGCGTCTGATGAGAATGTTGGGGACTTTTACAAGCGGTGGAATCGAAACTCGGTGAAATGGCCATCCCTCCTTCCGAAGAGGAACAAGCTGGACATCTTCCGGTCATGCTTGAAACCACATCGAGAGCCTCCTCGGTCACTTCCCATACTCGGACTTGCGGGCCATGGTTAACTCTGCGGCTAAGTTTGAAAAGGCCTACAATCAGAACCGGCCGCCGCACTCGCCTACAGTATATCGGGCTCCTCCGCAAACACGCCCCTGCTCTGCCAAAGGCAAAGAGACGATTAACTATGCGGGACAGAATGTAATAACACGACTCCTTTTGCTCCCAGAAACCGGCCGAGCCCGGACCGCGGGTCATAAATCTCGAAAACTTTGGAATGCCCCTGAATGACATCTTTAGGGACTGGTGAAAGAAGGCTTGCTGCGGCCTTTGGAGAATTTCCAACCCGTAAATCCGAATGCTCCCGTGGATACTACAAAGTATTGTGCCTTTCATCAAGCTCACGGACATCGGCGGCATTTGCTTTACTCGAAAAAGGCAATTCGGGGGCTAATAGAGCAAGGAAAGTTGGAAGGCCCCGAGGGGCCCAACACAAGCAAAAATCCGCTGCCACGGAACCATAATCGTGTGAATATGATTGAATGCGGAGAATCTTCACACGCCCAGAAGATGCCGATGAAGGTCCCCAAATACCCGTGGCCAATCTCGTCGAGGATCCCGAGATTCGGATTCCCCTCGGCCTCGAGGATATCGAACGAATCGACCCATCTTGGTCTCATGTCAAAGACTCCTTGCAAGAATACGAGGCCCGCTATTTTTCGGGTGAAGGGAAGGCCGATACCGAAGAACCGGGCCGTTCCGTTCGTAACACGAAAGAACCATTTATACAAGATGGTTAGAGCAGGTCCAAGAAAGATTGAGCAAGAAAGTTTCCGGCGAGCACCCGTACCGGGGCTTATCAAAGAAAGAGGCCGAAGAGCATCCGGAGCTAGTACATCTTCGCAAATTGGCTCTAGGAGAGCCCGAATATGATCCCGAGAACAGCGAAGAATCGGAAGAGGAGGATTCCTTCTATATCCTACCCGGTGTCAAATACATGCCACCCCTCTCACTCTTCCCCCGCAATTTCGGGAGGAGAAGCCGAGTCACAATTGCCACTTCCGGAATGGGAACATATGACAATCTTTTGCGGTTGCACGCACCCATATTCCCCCAACGGGTTTGATCGACGTTCCTCTCGGTCACCGAAATCACTGGTAGTATGGGAAGAAGATTCCGACGACGATGACGATGATGATGACGAGAGTGAAGAGTCAACCGAGGCCTCCCGATCCGGAAACAACTGAACAATCATGCCTAAATGAGCCCGTGGGAGCCAGCACAATGGTTGGTTGTCGGCAAGCAACGACGAAGGACCGCCAGAAATGCGGATCGATACCAATGGAGACAGTAGCCCCTACGAGATGTCACTTGTAAGATGCATTTGTGGCCAATGCCCGGATACCTCCGAGAGGATGAGGGACAAAGAAAGCCCGCGCGCCTGCATCCGTACATATCCGAAATCCTAGAACACAACGTTCCTTATAAGAACCTGATCGGTGAATGGAAAGGGTTTATTGAAGCACTGTCGAGAATGGAGGGCTCCGGCCTAAGATGAAGAATTCGTAAACGTTATCGGATCTTTTTCTTCTTTCCCAAGAACGGATGGCATAACAACCGTAAGTGGTCGCGCCGGCCGCTCGAGCACGGCGAATGCCTCGTAATCACCGAAAAGGGTTATCGATACGAACGTCTCCCCGGTGGCCTTCATACCTATGAATCCACATGACGCCTTTCTAATTGCTCCGGTTGCCCGACAATGGACTCCCGGTGCTCCTTATTTGGACACGACCTATCGAGCCGCTACCTCAAACTCCGAAGGGGAACGTTGCATATCCTTCACCTGCCGCCTCTACTTGCAGACTGAAAGAAAAAGAATATACGATGAGATGGAGGCCGATAGCCACAACCCTGTGGGCCACCCAAGGGATGAAATCGAAAAGCCGCCGAGTCCCGACAATAGCGACTCTTGTTGCATGATAACAATGAGCAAGGCCGGCCATGAGAATGAATCGGAGGACGCCCTAGCTCTGTGGGCCATCCAAGGGGCAACAACACAACCCCAAACCCAAAAGCCTCGTGACTTGGGAAGCGCTATAAGGGCCGCCGAGGAAGGAGCCAAGATGCTCAGCCCCTCATCGTCCCTAGACTCCGTCGTAACCAATGGCCAATAGCCAAAAGGGCTCCCCATTGACCCTAGCAAGATTGAAGAAATCCGGCCAAGAGACGACCGGGATGAGGAAGTTAATCTCGTTGACCCGATCTCGGCGCATTTTCCAAGGAAATCCCAAGGCGTATAAGAAGGCCACGCATCAAGCACCAAAGAAGATCGCCGCCCCTATGCTAAGACGACCGAAACTCCGGATCCCGAAAGAGAGGATCCCGTGCTCACCTGGGCTGAAGCAAACACAGCCAACATTTCCCTCTCGGTCTCTACTCACTTCGTCCTATCCCCATGCTAAGCCGAAGCCGGAAGAAAGCCCCGCTCGCACTCTCGTGCCTATTGATGCTACTCCCGATGATGTGAGTACAACTGATTGGAAACATCCACTACGGAACATAATCACTTTCACGATCTCGACCTCCCTCAATTTGGGGCCGATCATAATGAGCCTCTCTTCATCACAAATCCAGTGGATGAACGACGCCTCCCTCGGGTCCCGGTTGATAATGGGTCCGGAATGAACATTCTTCCAAAGAAAGATCATGAGCTTCGCTTTGATATCAAGACTACGGACTTGAAGCCTTCTTTCTCACGCCAAAGCTTACGACTCAACATCCCGAGCAGCCTCTGAGTTGCTACTTTGGACCTCTCGGTTTGGACAGTAAATTGATACCGTGGAATTCCAGTTATCGACATCCCGATTACTTTCAATGCCCCCTGGGAAGACCTTGGCTCCATCAAGTCAAAGGGGTCGCCTCAAGCCTCCACCAAGGTGTGAAATTGCGTCTCGAATGGGGATCTCACGACCATTTACGGGATTTAGTCACTTTAGAGGGCACAGTATACGAGGCGGAATACCTATTCTCGAAATCAAGCATGATGAGGAAGGTCACATGCTAACGGGCTTCACTTGCCGAGCCTCCCAAGGCCCAAGTGTGCAACATAGATCCGACGGCCACTCGTGATAAAATCCCACCTGGTCTTGAAAATGATGAGAAAATGAGTTATCTACTCCGGCCTCGATGCTGGGGAAGCGCCAACAAGGAACTTTCAAACTCATCGAAGTAAAAGGACAAAATACTCGCCACGGCCCGGGATATGAGGCCTCCCCACTGACACCGCAAAGGGAAAAAGATTTGAAGCCGCCACAGAAAGGTCCCGCCGATAATCCCAAATCTCTCCCCTTCGCCTCCTAATTTGGCCGACTACTTTGTAAAGGGTCCCACACAACCAGAAACATCACGTAGCCCACTCCTACGGCAGATGGCTAAAGCTACAGGATAGCCTCAACAAGTTCAGTGGGAACCAAGGCTAACCCGGTCCGTAGAATGTTCCCGGACCTACCCAAGATACTCCGGGGCTACCACCGCCATGAAAAGTGAGTATACCTTCAGAGGCGTGCCCGACCTCGGTGGAACACCGAGAAGCTCACAACCACTATTCCTACGCCCAGAAGATCCGAAACCCGAGTTCGAATTGACAAGTGCCAAAAGCTAAGGCCACGGAATTTCCCTCGATGATTGGGATGGTCTCGGTTATGCGGAATTGTTCAAAGAAGAAGTCCAGTGCCGGACACGATTGATCTTGGCTCGGTCCAAGAGATGATAGCAGCAATTGAGAAAGGAAAACAAAAAAAGACAGCTTCCCGAGTCATGAGGCCACCAGCCGATGCCGCTAAAGAATTGGGAAACCTCTCAGGCCCGTCCGCGACCAAGGAGGAAATGATCACCAAGCTTGGATTGGTCCCCCGTCCCTTTGTGTCAATCTAGGACAAGTCCTCCCGCCTTCTCTGTTAAGATCGAGTCTCTAGGGTCGTCCGATGGCCTTACGCCCGAAGACTACGAATCCGTAGCAAGCACCGTATCCCCTTTCGTTTTCAATGAAATGACGAACCTTTCGAGTATCCCTTGATTGCCACTTTAACTAATGATGAATTAATTAAAAAAAATTTAATAATAATTCATTAGATAAAGAAGCGTACACATTAAACAAAAAAAAAATCAAACAACAAAAAAATCTTTAAGCAAAGTTGTCCTGAAAAGGAAAATCGAGCCCAAGCCGCCGAAGAGATTTTGACAAGTGTGAATTTGGGAACTGCGGAAGAGCCTAAAGAGACGCACATTGGTGATTTCTTCGAAGGAATTGGAAAGGATGCTCGCAAAGTCCTACAAAATCCTCAATTCAAAGAAAGTTGCCCTCTTCATCAAAGAAAACATCATGTGCAGATACGGGTTGCCACCGAAATCATCTCGATAATGGATCCCACTTCAAGGGGAATGCGAAAATCACTTGGCGAAATTCGAATAACCCATCACAAGAGCCCCAAACCAACGGAGTCGTCGAAGCAAAGAAACAAGACTCTCGAAAATATCATCCTAAAATGGCCGTCTGTGTAGTGCAGATTGGCCCGAGAAGTTACACTGGCACTCGGGGCCGCGTAACATCGGGGGCCGGAACTCGGCAACCGGGGAAACACCTTTGCCCTCACATACGGAATGGAAGCCGTACTCCCAATCGAGCCGGAAATACCCTCGCTCCGTATACCGCCGGGAAAGTCGATCAACGAGGTCGAATGGCTCCAAAGTCGCCATGATAAACCGGCCCTACTAGACGAACGCCGACCGAAGGCCATGGAACACATCCGAGCCTACCAAGGAAGAATGGCTAGAGCCTTCGACAAGAAAGTAAAGCATCGGGAGATCCGAGAAGGTGATCTCGTTTCTAAAAGAAAAGCCCCCAAACCCGTATCAACCCCTCGGCAAATGGGAGCCTCGTATGGGTCGGGCCATATGTAGTCCAAGATCTTCTCCGGAGGAGCCATGCAACTTTCTGCACTCGACGGAATCCCTTTGTACACCCAGCAATGGTGACAAGCCGCGCAGTATACTACGCGTAAAAAAAAAAACAAAAACAAAACAAAAAAAAAAACAAAAAAAAGAGTGCTAAAAGAGTAATACCCAACTAGGTTAGAAACCCGAAAAGGGCGGCCTAGGTAAAAACAGTGGTTGCACCAAAAAAAAAACAAAAAAAAGAGTGCTAAAAGAGTAATACCCAACTAGGTTAGAAACCCGAAAAGGGCGGCCTAGGTAAAAACAGGTTGCACCAAAAAAAAAAAAAAAAAGAGTGCTAAGAGAGTAATACCCAACTAGGTTAGAAACCCGAAAAGGGCGGCCTAGGTAAAAACAGGTTGCACCAAAAAAAAAAACAAAAAAACAAAAAGAGTTCACCAGTTGAACTACGAAGACCTGAGCTCCTCAAAATGAGGGGAACGTAGGGCGAACTGAAACTGGTTCAGGCTCTAAAGCACAAATAAAAGCTACATACTTTGGCATCAAATACAATTGATCAGGACCATGAAAGCCGTCTCAAAAAACTCCTAAAGCAATTCAAATATTCATTACAAGTTAAAAGCTCTTTGATGAGTCTAAGCCCGATTCATTCCTACAATCTGGCAACCTCGCTAAAAGAAAACTAAGATACATAATCGGACTAATGTGTTCCGTGTCATGGCAAGAAAGGGATACTTGAAACCTCGTGAGTCAGCTCCAAGCCACCGTCGCATCGGCCTCTCCCTTCTCTTCTTCCCCCTCTCCGAGGCTCTTTCTCTCTTCGAACCTAGGAAAAATGCCGGTATTCCTCCTACTCAAGCTCGGTATAGGAACAAAGGGTCCTATCAGCAACCTACGCCTCTCGTCATGTGGCCTTAAACAGCAGCCACTAGGCCGTCATCCCTCATCTCCCCGTAACCTAATTGCCGCTGTAACATAGGAGCCACTCCTCTCCCGTCTCTTGACGTAAGCCTCATAATCGGGCCGCGCCGTCTCCGCTCCCGTCATGCAGGATTGGCCCTCGCCTCGGCCCTCCTCCTCTCGTAAGCAGCCCGGTCCTCCGCACTCCATAATGGCTCTCACGCCGTCAGAAAATAGCCACCCGAGTCTCTCCCGCATGCCTCTCCATTACCCAATCCCAGTACTGTGTGGTCGTGGAACACCGGTCTCTGACGCTCGAGGATGACCCGAGGAGGAAAGGCACTCATACCTCCATGCTCGGGGAAAGAAATGGAAACACCGAGTGGATCATCCATGCGAAAGGTGAGCCACCACCCCGCGGCTATATCACTCAAAACCCTCCAAAGGAACCCGCTTCCAAGCCAAAGCTGCTCAGACCGAGCCGGAATGTAGAAACCGGACCGTAGAAAGCCCCGAAAGCATAACCACATGGGACCCGGGTCTGAAGCACTTCAAGCGAGTCTCCACCCTTGCCAACGAGGCACCAACCACCTGATAGATCTTCGCCCGGCGACTCCGCCATCCAACGCCTCCCACGAGCCCCGATCATCAAAATCTACATTAACTTACCTCTCCCTCGGGCAAAAGTCCAAGGCTCCGATCATATCGAGAGGTTTCCCCGGAAAAAAAGAACCCCCAAACGCTCCATCGCCCACGTGTGTCAAGCAGAAACGGCGCTGCGCCCCGCGCATATACCGCCGGTCCGGTGAGCTAATCTGGGTCGAGAGCATGAAAAAGTCTCCCCAAGAATCGAAAGGAACGACATCTCTCGCCTGTGCGACAGTGAACCACAACATCCAACGGAGATCGATGACACATCCCAAAGGAATAGACCATGAACAAGTGGTGCCAAACATGCAAAAGTGCAAAGGCATCCCAAGCTTCACTACACCAAAAGAGGAATATTCCGTCCCGTTGCTCGAAACTTGTGCAAAACCTCCCCAAACCACCCATATACCAAACACCCTTGCAAAAAACCAAGGCTCATGCAACATTGCATTCACACCGCATTACATAATAATCCTAAATAATTACATTCCAAAAAAAAGCATTAATAATCCTAAATTATTACAAAAATGTGCATATCTGTTCAAGTCTACATCTCGAAAAAAAAAAATAAAAATAATCAATCGAAGTCCCCGGCGCCCGACGTCCCCCGATCTCTCTTGCGACTCGCCCGCTCGTCAGAGCCCCGAAAGTCTCGGGCCCGGAATCGTCCTCATCTCCGCAAAGAGGCTCGCCGGGGACCAACCGGCACACTCCGATGGGTGTAAACCGAGATCCCCGAAGAAATCGAATCCGAGGTGAAGGCGTCCGACTCCCGAACATACGGAGACGACCCACCATGCCGCGTACGTGTCCTCGCCCGTACGGATCCCCAAGAATGACGTGATCCGAAGGCAACACATGCCGCGGTGATCAATGAGAGGAGAAAGAGGGGTCTCAAAGAAGTCTCCGAGGGAATAGGAGAAGCCTCCCGTCTGACGGTGTGCCGGCCGTGGTCGCTCGCTCTAGCTCGAGGAGCCCTCGCAAGCGACCATCCTCCCGACGAACCTCTTGCCTCCGATCACTTGCTTCGTCGCCTTCTCGACGACCACCTCCGAAAACTGCACAAAAGCAAAAGCGTCAAGAAAAGGAAGTGATGCTAAAGATGATGAAACAAAAGAAAGAAAAGAAGGGGAAAAGGTGAAACCATACCTTCATACTCCGGACGAGGCCGGAAAGCTCGTGGAAGTCGCCGGCCGGTGAGGATCTTGCACCCTCAATCGGACTCCCATCCTGGATATAGGAAAAATCCGTCCGAGGGTACCGCGGATCCCAAGCCCCTCCCTATCCAAAACCCGAGGCATCCTCGGCCTCCTCAAGACGAACGTCGCATATGGCTCGATCGCCACTGAAGTCCGAGAAGTGCCGGCCTCGCTCGGTAATCATCCCAGTCACGGACCGATCGCTCGGGTGCATCATATCGGCGGGAGGCTCCACCGGTGTCCTCAATGGCGAATTCACGCCATGCCGACGCGTCACCCTCTCTCCTGCATAGTAGACGTCGCAAGTCGGTGCCCCTCAAAATCCTCCGCCGCACTGTCCCAGGATCTCGCGCCTTCGCGGCGCTACCTCAAAGCGATCCTGTGGGAAGAATATCATCCCCTCATGCGGCGCTTCGGCCTCCGTCGAAAGGAAGGCAATCCGCGTACCCGAGAGTCGTACGCCCCCGGAGCTTATCTTTTCCCGGGCATGCTTCGGGACCAAGGCGCATGGCCGGATACGCCCGACGTACGCCTGCTGCCTCCACACCGTGACGTGGAAGAACTCCGGGCCCGCCCATACTCGCCAAAGGCAAAGATCGAATCAATCCAAGTGCGAAAAAAAGAAGTGCGTGCTCGAAAGGAAAGAGGGAAAGCAAAAAGAGAGCTTATACCTCCCGAGCAAACTCGAAGCAAGATAAGGAGCTCACAGCCTTTCTACGTATCTATCAAGAGCAAAGTACGTTTCGCAACTCCCGGCCTCTCCCCACGAGACATCTCCAACCGTCTCCATGTCCTCCAAGGACCTCAAGAAGGCAAAGACCGCCGTCCCCTCGCACGACCAAAGAGCGTGCTCGAGAAAGTAAAACCACAGAAGGACCTAGCAATCGCTTCGGCGCTAAACCTATCCTCCCCACCTCGTAGCTCGCAATGGTCTCCACAATCTTGCCGTAGACCACGGCATACTCCATCCCCATCCCCTTTTTGGGAATAGGGGAAAATCCCGAGAAGATCCTGGCAGTCCGCGTCACCGTAGCCATCTCTCCACTCGATGCCGCGTCCATTAAAGGACATCCGTGATCGCAAAGCATAGTCGAAGGCGTAACGGTCGCCTCGCCCCGAAGAAGTGGGAATGTGTGGGTCGCATCCCACCAATGCCGCGCTAGAGTGAACATCAAGCCCTTGCTCTGTAGGGAACTTGACCACCCCCTCAAGCACTCGACGAACTCCCAGAGCCCCGTCTCAGCAACAATCTGTCTCGGACTCGACAAAGCTCCTCGGCCCGCATTCGGAAGCCAGTCCCACAAGTCAATCACATACTCCACCGATCCTCGAGTCTTCATTTTGTTCACCGCTCCGTCACAAAACGGTGTCCGCCCGTAAAAAAAAAAAGAGAGAGAAAATGTCAAAAAGATTGCATTTGCATTTACATTAAAAAAAAAAAAATTCGACAAAGCATAACAAAGATACAATGAGCATAGCCCCATTTTTCTCGCATGAAATAAAACAATTTTCAGCAAGTCCCAATGCATTCATCAAAAAAAAGAAGGATGCATTCCTACGGAAGTAAAAACTCCGTCCCATTTTCAACAAAAAAAAAAGGGGGGCATACATGCATATCATCCATCTTACATGCAACGGGAGGAAAAATCCGTCCCACTTTTCAAAAAAAAAAAAAATCCTAAAATGCATGCATTGCATCATCATTCATCAATATCAAAATTCAATTTCAAAAAAAAATCATCATGCAATATTCAAAAAAAAAAAAAACAATCATAATTCTCGAATTTTCACATGCAATTTCGGATACAAAAAAAAAATGGCAAAAATGCCAATTCTTTTTCCCAAGCAAAATGCACATTTTGGGTTACTCATATACTCATTACAACATGCAAAGCATCAAAATCAAGATTCAAAGCCAAGAACATCAATCATTCGAATTTTCAAAAAAAAAAAATTTTCAAACAAGAAATCAACAAAGGGATCAAAGGGTTTCAAAGTATACCGTTCGGAGATGCGGATCCGAAGCCCAATGTTGCCAAGCATCGGGGTAATGCTCCTCCTCAACCGATTGCGAAAGATTGTAATGCCTCCTCATCCGGACGAGCTCCAATCGCCTCTCCGCTATGGGACCACGTCCTTGGCCTTGAAAAGCGCCTTCCCCGTGTTCCATTGCTTGAAAAATTGAAGAAAACGGACGAATTTTGAAGCTTCTAGGGCCAAAAATGGTCATTCTCCTCGTTTCTCGTCTCTCTCTCTCGCAATTCAAAAATTGGGACCGAGGAAGAAGAAGGGCGTTTGCCCCATTAATACCCCCGACTTTCCATTCTCGCCCGCGCGGATGAGATTGTCGGGGTCAAAATGACCCTTTTGCTCCCTTAAAATTTCGTAGGACTACGCAATTCGAGTCCTCAACTTGACAAAGTTAACCAAAGTTAACCAAAGTCGGCCCCTTGTCAAGAAAATCAGCCCCTGAGTCAAACGTAAGACCGAGTGCTCCCGAGAAAGATAACGGATCAGTATCTTTTTCATCAAAATTACCCCGAGCCAAACGTAAGACCGAGTGCCCCCGAGAAAGATAACGAGATCCCGTATCTTTCATCAAAATTACCCCGTGATAAAGCCAAACGTAAGACCGAGGTGTCTAGGAAAGATAACGAAATCTCGTATCTTTCATCAAAATCATCCCTGATGAAAAACGTAAGACTCAAGGTGCCACGAGAAAGATAACGGATCCGTATCTTTCATCAAAAATGACCCCATAGCAAAACGTAGGCCCAGGAATTGTCGAGAAAGATAACGAAATCTCGTGTCTTTCATCAAATCATCCGGCAGTAAACGTAAGACCGAGTGCCGATAAAATTTCATCGTAAGGCAGCCGAGAAAGATACTTGAGATCCGTATCTTTCATCAAAATTACCCGGCGATAAAACGTAAGACCGAGTGCCGAGAAAGATAACGAGATCCCGTATCTTTCATCAAAATTACCGGCCTATAGCCAAACGTAAGACCGAGTGCCCCGAGAAAGATAACGAAATCCCGTATCTTTCATCAAAATTACCTCATAGTCAAACGTAAGACCGAGTGCCCCGAGAAAGATAACGGATCCCGTATCTTTCATCAAAATTACTCCCCTATAGCCAAACGTAAGACCGAAGTGCCCCGAGAAAGATAACGAGATCCCGTATCTTTCATCAAAATTACCCCTAAGTAGCCAAACGTAAGACCGAGTGTCCCGAGAAAGATAACGGATCCCGTATCTTTCATCAAAATTACTCCCGGCAGTAAAACGTAAGACCGAGTGCCCCGAGAAAGATAACGGATCCCGTATCTTTCATCAAAATTACCCCTAAGCACAAACGTAAGACCGAGTGCCCCGAGAAAGATAACGGATCCCGTATCTTTCATCAAAATTACCCCGCCAGCCAAACGTAAGACCGAGTGCCCTGAGGAAGATAACGGATCCCGTATCAAAATTACCCCCGGCAGTCAAACGTAGGACCGAGTGCCCTGAGGAAGATAACGGATCCCGTATCTTTCATCAAAATTACCCCGGCAGTAAAACGTAAGACCGAGTGCCCCGAGAAAGATAACGGATCCCGTATCTTTCATCAAAATTACCCCTAGCCAAACATAAGACCGAGTGCCCCGAGAAAGATAACGAAATCTCGTATCTTTCATCAAAATCACCCCCTAGCCAAACGTAAGACCGAGTGCCCCGAGAAAGATAACGAGATCCCGTATCTTTCATCAAAATCTTCCCTGAGCCAAACGTAAGACCGATTTCCTGCACGAATACGTCCAATTTTCCCCAAAGCAAAGGCTATCAAAATCCCCAAAGAAAGTTAACGGAATCCCAAAAGCCAACGGAATCTCGAGTAATACTCGAACTACGAAAGGAGCTTGATTCCCACTAGGGATCGTAGGTAGCTATCATTAGGAATCCCGGACCCTCGACCAAAACGGTCACCCTCTCCTTCGGCAGCAGACAAAGTCCACCGAAAGGCCATTTCAAATCAAGGTCCGAGGCGCCTAAAAAGCCATCACCATCAAGGTTCGAGGCACCTAAAACGCCATCATCATCAAGGTCCGAGGCACCTAAAAAGCCATCTTCAAGGTTCAAGGCACCTAAAACGCCATCTCCAAGGTTTGAGGCACCTAAGACGCTATCACTAGGAGAGCGATAAATCGCAATCATCCCCAGCAGAGCGGATACCCGTCAGACCAAAAATGGTCATTCCTATCCCCAGCAGAGCGGATAGCCATCAGACCAAAAATGGTCATCTCTTATCCCGGCAGAAGTTTCTTTCCGCAATCGATCGTAGAACTCGCTCATCGGGTTCGAGGCACCTAAAACGCCATCATCTCCAGTGGTCAAAGACCCGAACTACGATCGGCTTGATTCCCATTCGGATACGTAAGTAGCCTATTGAATAGGTTCAGCCACCCGATCACTCGATCATCCTGCCAAATATGGAGCCTTACTCTTATCGACGACCCCGCTTCCTTCGAAAGCGCCGTCGCCGAGGGGCTACTGTAAGTGCTCCAATTTGAGCTTGTTAGAATTTTCGTTAGAAAATTAACGAAAGTTATAACATTTCTAACAATTCCTAACTATCCTAACATTTCTAACAAAGTGAGGGTAAAATGGGCATTGTTATTTAAGGTTAAACCTTAAAAAGAATCTCAAAAAGCAAAACAAAAGAAGAAAACCAAAAATGGCAATGGCTGGAAACAAAAAACTGGCTGTTAATTTGAATTTTGAAAAAAGATTATTCTTCTTGTCCAAAGCTGAAGCTGCATTTAATGAACAGTGCACGCTGCCTGGACCTGTCCGCGCGGATGAGTTTGCTATTTTCAGAGGGCTATAAATTGAGCCCTCCAGTCACAAAAATAAGGAGGAAGAACACATTTTGCACCGAACCTCTGGCGAAATATAGAGAGAAAACAGTGAGAATTCACTTGAATTGTCACCATTTTCTCTCCAATCTTTCCCAACTCATATTCATCCACTCACTCTCATATTAAATCCCTAAACACTCATACACTCAAGCCAAACACTCAAGAACACAAGGAAGATTGGTAAACCCTCCTCTTCCTAACCCTAAATCTCATCCATGCATGCATCTTCAAACTACAAAATGTAGTTCTTTCATCTTCTTTCTTTAGATCTAAGAAGATCACCATGGAAGACCATCTCCATGGATGATCTTCTACAAAGATCAACATTATTTTCAAAGCTTTTCTTGTTTACTTGCAAAAATGCACTTTCAAAACCCTAAAAAACCATTTTTCAAGCACTAAATCTTGATTTCAAAGGATAAAATTCCCCTTCCCAAGCAAATGAAATGCTTAGTCCTAATGTACCCCAAGGATGGTTTGGTATAGTTGATTCACCACTAAAATGTCTAGTGATCACTAACCAAAACCTAGGGAAATGGGGACAAGCATGGATGCAAAACCCCCCTTAAAATCATATTTTCTTTCTTGAGAAGTTGCTGTCCAGTAGCAATTTTCTCAGACCACAGTCCATGGTCTTAATTTTTGGACACAGATGAACTTGGAATTTGGTGTTGACTACAAAATACTTTTTGTAGCCAACATCCAGAGCTTTCCAGACATATTTTTACCTTATTTTTTGGGTGAGTAAAACTCCTCTTTTCAAATTTTCTTCCAGAGGCTAGTTCATCAGCTTCTGGGAATCCAGATCTCATATCTGAGGTTTCCAGAAGGTTTTGACCCCTCAAATCTTCTCCAAAATGGAAAATTCCTTCGCACAAACTTTATTTAAGGTGTCTAGAACAACTTTCATTCTCTGAGTTTATCCAGATTATGAAGTTTTAAGACCCTTGAATCCCTTTTAAAATCAAAGGTCCACTGCCTCTTTCATTCTGGCAGAAATGGCTCTCAACTTCAAAAGGTCTTTTGAGTACCAAATCTCAATCCAAAAATCTTCCAAAAAATCATGGGATCAGTTTAAAGTCTTAAAAAGATATCCCAATTTTTACTTTTCTGAGTTTCAACTTATTTTGGCCAAAACACATACACACACACACACACAAATGATTTTCAGCTTGGAAGACTCGTTTTTACGAGGCGCGTCGGGTGCACACTAACGTCCTTCCCGACGCGTAACATGACCTCCGAACCTAAATCTCTGATCTCGGGCTTTTTTCAAAGTTTTGGCCCTTCAAAATTAAAATGGCGTGGCGACTCCGTTTTTCCGGGTTTTAATTTGGTTTTTCAAAGAAACGCAAAAATCGAATTTTTCCCGCGAAATGGCAACATCATCACACCCGCCTGAAGCTTTCTTGCTCAATCTTCTTTGACTGCTCTAACCATCTTGTGTAAATGGTTCTCTCATGTTTTGACCGGAACAGCCCCAGCTCCTCAGTATCAGCTATCCCTTCCTCTGAGAAGTAGCGAGTCTCATATTCTTGCAGGAAATTTCTGACATGAGGCCAAGGTGAGTTGACTTGTTCATCATCCTCAATGTTGAAGGGGAATCCGAATTCAGGATCCTCGACAAGGTTGTCCATGGGTATTTGGAGATCTTCAATAGTTCCCGCATCTTCCTGGTCATACGAAGGTTCTCCGCATTCAATCATATTCACCTGGTTATGATTTCTCGGAAGAGGATTTTTTACTGTATTAGGCCCCTCGGGGCCTTCCAACTTCCCTTGCTCTATTAGGCCTTGGATTGCCTTCTTCAAAGTAAAACAATTGTCTGTAAGATGTCCATGGGCTTGATGAAAGGCGCAGTACTTAGAAGTATCCATGGGAACATTCGGATTTCTGGGTTGGAAATTCTCCAAGGGTCGCAGCAAGCCCTCTTTTACCAATCCCCTAAAGATGTCATTCAGGGGCATTCCGAAACTTTCGAGGTTTATGACCCGCGGCCTGGGTTCAGCCGGTTTTCTGGGAACAAAAGGAGTTGCATTGTTGCATTCCTGTCCCGCGTAATTAATCACCTCTTTGCCTTTAGCAGGAGCAGGAGCAGTGTTGGAGGGAGGAGCCCGATATCTGTAGGCAGGTGCAGCAGCCGGTTGCTGATTGTAGGCCTTTTCAAACTTAGCCCCAGAATTGACCATTGCCCGCAAGTCTGCATTGGGGAAGTGGCTGAGTGTAAGTGCTCCAATTTGAGCTTGTTAGTCTTTTCGTTAGAAAATTAACGAAAGTCATAACAATTACTAACATTTCTAACAATCCTAACTTTTCTAACAAAGTGAGGGTAAAATGGGCATTGCTATTTAAAGATAAACCTTCAAAGGAATCTTAAAAAGCAAAAGAATTGAAAAAAACCCGAAACAGCAAGTTGAAAAACAATTTCTGCTGGAATTTTTGAATTATATTCCTCTTGTCCAAAGCCTGAAGCAGCATTTAATGAACAGTGCACGCGAAGGATCCCATCCGCGCGGATAGGTTTGTCAAATCAGGAGGGCTATAAATTGAGCCCTCCAGTCACAAAAATAAAGAGGAACAACACATTTTACACCGAACCTCTGGCGAAATATAGAGAGAAAACAGTGAGAATTCACTTGAATTGTCACCATTTTCTCTCCAATCTTTCCCAACTCACACTCACTCAAACACTCTCAAATCAAACCTCAAACACTCACATACTCAAGCCAAAAAGCTCAAGAACACAAAGAAGATTGGTAAACCCTCCTTCTCCTAACCCTAAATCTCATCCATGCATGCATCTTCAAACTACAAAATGTAGTTCTTTCATCATTTTGCTTTAGATCTAAGAAGATCACCATGGAAGACCATCTCCATGGATGATCTTCTACAAAGATCAAAATTGTTTTCAAAGTGTTCTTGCATGCTTGCAAAGAAAACACATTTTCAAAACCCTAAAAAACCATTTTCAAGCACTAAATCTTGATTTCAAAATGTAAAATCCCCCTCCCCAAGCAAATGAAATGCTTAGTCCTAATGTACCCCAAGGATGGTTTGGTATAGTTGATTCACCACTAAAATGTCTAGTGATCACTAACCAAAACCTAGGGAAATGGGGACAAGCATGGATGCAAAACCCCCTTTAAAATCACATTTTCTTTCTTGAGAAGTTGTTGTCCAGTAGCAATTTTCTCAGACCTCAGTCCATGGTATTAATTTTTGGACACAGATAAATATGGAATTTGATGTTGACTACAAAACACTTTTTGTATCCAACATCCATAGATTTCCAGACATATTTTTACTTTATTTTTTGGGAGAGTAAAACTCCTCTTTTCAAATTTTCTTTTAGAGGCTAGTTCATCAGCTTCTGGAAATCCAGATCTCATATCTGAGATTTCCAGAAGGTTTTGACCCCTCAAATCTTTTCCAAAATGGAAAATTCCTTCGCACAAAGCTTATTCAAGGAGTCTAGAACAACTTTCATTCTCTGAGTTTATCCAGATTATGAAGTTTTAAGACCCTTGAATACATTTCAAAATCAAGTGTCAACTGCCTTTTTCATTCTGGCAGAAACCATTTTCAACTTCAAAAGGTCTTTTGAGTACCAAATCTCAAACCAAAAATCCTCCAAAAAATCATGGGATAAGTCTAAAGTCTTAAGAAGAGATCCCAATTTTTACTTTTCTCAGTTTCAAGTTATTTTGGTCAAAACACACACACACACACACACACACACACACACACACACACACACACACAACAAAAGGATTTCAAATGTTTGGAAGACTCGTTTTACGAGGCGCTCCGGATGCACACTAACGTCCTTCCCGGCGCGTAACATGACCTCCGAACCTAAATCTCTGATCTCGGGCTTTTTTCAAAGTTTTGGCCCTCAAAATAAAAATGGCGTGGCGACTCCGTATTCGTTGATTTTTTCAACCGAAAATGGGAAAAATTTTCAAAAAAAAAAAAACATGGCAACATCATCACAGTGGCGACTCACTGGGAAAATAAGTTTTATCTTTTCAAAAAAAAAACAGAAAAAGAAAAACTTTTGAGGGTCAAGCTTTCGTCTCAACATTTGAAAATCCTTTGTTTGTGTGTGTTGATTTTTGCACAGTTTTCGTGTTTGTTTTTGGCCGCCTAGGGAAAAGTCAAAATTTTGACTGTCGGAAATGAAGTCCCTAATCGTCGGAATTTTTGTGTTTATGTGCTTATGTGCTCATTTCATTTCAAAAAAAAAATATTCAAAAAAAATTTTCAAAAAAATTTTCAAAAAAAAATCATGCATCATGCCTTTTAAGACACATAAAAATCTCTATTTTACTCAGAAAAAGAAGATAGACTGCTTGCACACTACGCGCACGTGACCTTACACTGCACCCTACGTCCTTAACCCGGGGAAATCCTTGTCGCGGTCCGTTTGGTCTTATTACGCCTCTCGGATGAGCACAGGACTACCCAAACATCCCATGGAGCCTCGTGTCGACCATGCACTTGTCCGTGACACACTTTGTCCGAGACCCGGTTGGTTTTTAGCCTGGTCTGTGTCATGCCCTGTCAGTGTATAGACCTTTCCTTTCAAGCCATTGTCGGCATACCGACTCAATATCTCTCGGGTCCCTAATCAGTCGAAGTCATGCCGGTTTTCCGCCGCAGACTTTGACCAAGATATTGACCGGCGCCTTGACTTCGGCTCTGACTGGCACAAATTATACACCGACTCCCAGCATGACACTGAGTCATCAAGGATTAACGGTTATTCCATGCCTAATTACGGCTTAACTGACGACAAGTCAAGATCAACTCTGGACATTTATCAGTCCAAATCATGCCGACTTTTTGTCGAGCCCTCGGACATGATCTCGACTCCGACGTCAGCTTTGTCCGTAATTTACATCGAATGCTCGTTAAGACTCGATTACCCGCCAGACTTTTAGGATCGTTTTTCTTTCGGTCGGTGGGACCCGCTTGCCCTATAGGACCCTCGCCCGGGGCTGTCCACCCTGGGAGGTCGAAATACAGGTGGAATACGAGGGGCTTATAGACGTAGTGACGGGGCCCACTGATCCAGGAATCAGAGTAGTTTGCGAAAAAAAAAAAAGAGCAATCTTTTCCAACCGATTAGGTTAATAAAACGTGTTTTAAGTAAACAAGAACAAATAACTGCATGTTGCATGAGCCCTAAGCCCAAACACCAACCTGTTTCGCTTTCCCGAGTCTGAACCACACCCTTTTGTGCCTTCCACAGTAAGCAAAGTTTGGATCGAGACCCCGGGTCATCGTTTGTTCAGCTCGGTCATTCCGAAGTCGATACTTCATCGGTTTCCTCCTTCGCTTCACTCAAAGTTTCGTAATGACCAACTCAGAGGAGAACGGTGGGGACGTACAACTCCACACCCCGAAAATCCGCAAAATGCCGAACAAAGTGGAATCGATGTTGGAACGTATAAGACAAAATCAAGAGGCTCAGATCGCCGCTTATTGGAAAGTATCGTAACCCGGGGCTAGCAATTGTTCACCACCCTAATGGAACCTTCACGGCTGATGCGAAGATTGGAGCTAATTACCCTCCCGGCATGCCAACCGCCATCAAATGCCCCGTTCCTTTTCGTGTGGAACTACTAATGGGCCAAGCATCCCCACCTATCACTCACTCGCCTGCCTCTCGGCCTCATCGTATCAATCTTGGTCAACTTTGTCCCCGGTGCCTCTCGTGTCTCACCACCAGATTGAATCGCTGGCTTTCGCCCGCAGCTTGGAAGGGGCCGCTTACTACTTCACCGCATCGGGCCTGGCTCGGGTCACCATCTCGGAATGGGACAGTTCGTTTCTCAGGCTCCATGGTTCAGAGGGGGCCAGCTTGCTTCCTCCAATCCTCTAAGCACACTGGCCCCTATGATACTGCAAGATCACGTGGGCCACCAGGCTTTTATCACCACTCCGTCAGGCTCACCGTGTTCACAATGTCCCCTAAGCTCTACCCCGCCCCTCCGGTTGGGAAGTTCAACAAGGTCAATGCTCCTCATCAAATTCTCCACCCGGCCGTTACGCAAGCTGCTCCTGCTCATCAAGTACAGTATACACATTTCCCTTGCAGTCATGTTCCTCAGTGCGGTCAAGACACATTCAATCCTACTGTTACGATGCCTCAAACCTCATGTTTTCAGCAGCCTTCTGGATCCGCACTCACTGCTCCCTGGTATCCACCCATTACGAGCCATATATCTTCATCTTCGGCAACTGCCAGGCCTTATGAGGAAGGTTACGGTCACGCTTTTAATGCTCAGACTGTCATTCCTCCCACCAGAGTACTTCCTACTGTGGTTTCGTTTGCTAATGCCAATCTTGTGGCGGGGTCATGCAGTCCTAATGTTCCTATTGACTCGTCCAAGGGATTATTGGTAGAACCAATTAAGAAGGTACAAGAAAAGCCTAGTAACGAGGATATCGACGATCGCTCGACTCGGGCCATCTCACCATATCAATCTTGTGTATCTGACACGAATGAGGTTTATAAAAGGTCGAATCTCGACGATTACATCGATGATTACATCAAAAGGGTTCGTGCACGGGAAAAGACTACGAGTCTAAACATGTCTCACCGCTATAAACCTTACCCTTTCAACACGGCTCCGACATCCGGTAAAGGAAAGAAGGCATTGTGTACAATTGACGGCACCCAAAAGCAACCAAGAAATGGTGGTCCTTTAAGGCAACGAGAACGTTTTGATGATCTTGGGATGCCCTTGGGCTTAATTTTCAAGGGCTTAGTAAGGGTAGGCCTTTTGGAGCCTCTCAGGGACTACCATCCAAGAAGCTCAAATGCACCCCTCGACATGAGTAAGCACTGTGCCTTCCATGATCATTATGGCCACACGACTGACAACTGCACAGTCTTGAAGAGAGCGGTTCAAGGGTTAATCAAAACGGGCAAGCTTGAGCGCCCCAATGGACCAAAACCGGCAAACCCTGTTCAGAATGGTGACCAAGTCAACGACCAAATCTCGAATCAAAGAGCATTAAGAGTTCATTCTCCCCCAAAGAAGAAACCACATCCCGAGGATTTGGGTGTTCCCTTAAGCAAAGTTTTGAATAGCTTACTAAAGCAGGGTCTCCTCGAACCCATGAGAAACTATCAGCCCAAGGATCCCAAAATCCTTTTGGACACCACTAAGCATTGTGCTTTCCACCAGTACCACGGTCATATGACCGACAACTGTACAGCTCTGAGAAAGGCGATTCAGGGATTAATTAAGAAGGGCAAACTCGAGCGCCTCAGTGATCTCAACCCCGCCAATGATCATTTCCCAAATAACGCGAATGTAAACATGATTGAATTTTATGATTCAAACTCTGTGAATTCAATGTACTCGACAAGCCAGATGATTTAGTCGCAACAAATGTTGAGAATGGATGGTTTGACTGCAACAAGCATGTGGCCATGGCAAAGCTGGATTTGGTGAAATGCTTTGAACTCTCGCCCTCCGATAAGTTCACGACTGACGCCAAGGTTAAATGGGATGATAATGATCTGATGGCAGATTTGGCGTAAAACAAGAAGGGTACAAGAAATCCGATGATTAGGAAGGAAGAGTTAGTCCCGGCTTTGGAAAATGCCCATAAGATTCATGAAGAACAGTGGCCCTGCTCATCAGCTGCTCTCCGCCGTCATGGAGTTCGTGTAACAGCTGAGGCGAATGGTTCCTTGGTCATGGTCGAAGATGAGACTTCGTAAACAAGTGATTTCGGTCCCTTCATCCTATAACTCTCCATCCCAGCAACACCTCCCTCCATCCACATATGATCCCTTGCCAAGAACTATTCCTCTTCAGCCCTTTCCAGACCTCGTGCCATTAGGGCTCCATCGCCCTCGGCTCCTCGGAATGGGTTGGGTTCCATCACACCTGTTCCTCAATTTCAGCAATACCGCCAGCTTATGCTCCAGCTTCACATAATCGCTTGAGCTATGTGGCTATGTTCTCAAGCCTCTACACCCACCTGAATGCAATCATGAGTTGCTAAAAGAAAATTCGGATGCCACAAGTTTTCCGTTGCCGTCTACCGGACTTAGTGAATTCACCCGTCGGCCACCCGGTCTGCGCGGCCGTGTTTCCTCTCGCCGATAAGAGTCTTGTTGCGAGTTCCAAGAACTCGAATGTTCCCGTTGATCCCCATGTGGCAACATTGATAGAGCAAGTGAAACAAATGCAGGAGAAGCTTGATCTTATGATAAGTACCAGACTCCTTTGACCCAAGATGTCGAACTGTGCAAAGCAATGATTCTCGCGCAAAATTCAAGTGCCCGAAGTGAAAGAATCCGATAGGACAACCCGCCCCCAGAGCACACTTGTCTAATGCCAGCCTCCAAGTTTGAGAAAGGCCCGAAGACACAATCGCCTAGTATCACCCCTTTCACTCAAAACAACCAGCCGCATCGCCGAATCCTCCCAAACAGAGCCCAATACCCCTCAAGGTCCTCTCAGTTCACTTCCTTCCATCAATATGCTCGCCGACAAAGTTCATCCCCGTGACTTTTCCGACCCGTTTCTTTGGACAACTTGTGCTCGCCCCACTGCTCCATGGCCTCAAATTCCTCCACTTCCACCGCATCCCGGGCACGTAATCGATCACCGCCTCGGTCCGCTGTAATAGAATCGAAGTTAACGTAAAGATGGAAAGCTCAAGCGTCTTGGCGCCCAACAACAAAGAGTAGCTAGACTAGGGGCTACCCATCCTTTAATATTAAAACAGTCTTTTAGTCAACCTTCGTAGGTTCTAGTACTTTCTTCGTTCAATCAAGTCCTCCTTGGACATTGTAGTTAATCTTAAATTTTCTATAAAAGAGTCTTTTTCTTTTCTCGCTAGACTTGAGACATTATTTGCACACCTACATTACATTTAATGAAATGGTTTTATTTTAAATGATCACTTGCATTGCTCAACAAATAATCTCTGAAAATGATTAAGATTTTAATTAATTGGTGCGAGAAAGTCAACTAATGCCCTCCCTATACACTTTCCTCACCTCACAAAGGCCTCCATCAAGCCATACACTTTCCAAAACATGTCCCCATCATCACCTTGATCAAGTCAACGAAGGCGGCAACATCAAGGGACAACAAAAGGTCACTCAAGACGGAGATCGACCCGATATCGAAAAAAACAGGGCTTGCCTCCGCCCCCATGCATCAAGAAAGTTCAAGCGTGCTTGCCTCCGTCCTCAAGTGCTCAAAGAAAAAAAAAAACAAAAAAAAAAAAAACAAAAGCTTCAAAAAAAAAAAAAAAAAGCTTCAAAAAAAAAACAAAAGCTTAAAAAAAAGGGCTTCAAAAAAAAAAAAAAAAAACAAAAAACAAAAGCTTCAAAAAAAAAAACAAAAGCTTCAAAAAAAAAAGAACAAAAGCTTCAAAAAAAAAAACATGAGGCCAAGGACCTAGCACCGCCGATCAGAAGGTTTGACATGTGGGCAAAATTAAAGCCCGAAGAACGGAAGTTGTCAATAACAATGGGGCAGTCGAAGCAAAGCCAGAAGCATTTCATAAGCCTATAGGCACGTACAAATCATTTCTCCCACAATGAAAGAGGAAGCAATTGAAGCAGCCGTCCAAAAATGACTTGGTCAAGGAATCATCCCGAGGCCCAAGCCTCACCATCCAATCTTTTCATCCGAGCCTTTTCACTAAAGGAACCACAAATCCCATTTCCCAAAGTCTGAAACAATCCGGCCAAGCCCGAACTACGGCGACCTGAGCTCCTCACAATGAGGGGAACGTAGGCAACCAGAAATGGTCCGGTCATAAACACATTCAAATCCCAGAAAATCCGGCCTCACCAATAGCCTCTCCTATACACGATCCCTCTTCACCATTCGCCAACTTCGACTCTTGGTATCAGTTGACTTTCTCCTCATGATTAATCAAAATGTTTGTTCATATCGAGATTAGGGGTTGAATAACCCGAACATTAATAAAGGGTTTTAAGCAATCTCGTGATCATTTTGAATAAAACATGTTTTCAGATGTCTCGACAAGTCTTCTTTTTCTACATTATAGGAAAAATAGAGCTAAACACTAATTTTCTGTCAGCAGGGGCTTCCATACACTTTTACAAACCTTTCTAAACTTATGCTCTCTCAAAAGAGTCAAACCCAAAGCGAGTTCTTTTGTGCCTTCGTCAAATGAGGCCATCAAATAATACAAATCGGGGATTCATCCCCACTTTTTGAAAAAAAAATACGCCCCTGCAGGTATACATTCCTAAATTGTCTTTCTTTTACATTTTCTTCCGGTTGACTAATTGAATAAAGAAAATAACAAAGTAAATATGGAAGGATAGGTTGCCTCTTTTGCTACATGATAATTCAAGAACGTTGGTTCTTCACTCGGCTACAAGATGGGTTGGGTCTCTGTTCGCATCGATCATAAGTGCCTACCGTTGAAGCCTCTCTAATTGTGTCGATTCACAAATATGAGACCGAGGCTTTGCCAAGTCACTTCTTCCAAATCAAGACTTCGCAAATACATCTCTTCAGACCAAGGCTCCACCAAGCAAGATGAGATCTGATCGCCATGTTGGTCATGGGCTAGTCAAGTGCAGTTCTTTGATGTCCAAGGACGAGGACGAAATTTTAACCAAGACCAGAAATTCATCATATTTCTATGGCTAATATTGGAACCTGAGTCCATAAAACTCCTTGTGCCAATCAGAATGAGGTTTCGATGTTCATCCTTGGAAGATGTCAGGAATTTTGGTTTGACGATTGCCCTCAACCCCGATGGAACTTTCACGGTAGAAGAGGAAAAAGATCCCCATCCCTATCTTGGCCGGACAGACTACCACCACCTTCCTCACACTCTTCTCAACTTGCGAATCGCCCATCCTTTCAAATTTCGGTCGATATACATTCACAGCTAAGTTCTGGGATGCCGCTTGGAGAAACAAATTGACTTCATCCGATTTGGGCCAGATGGTATGCCTCAAAGCTGGGTCAGCTCGGTATGTCACAAATAGCTTGGTATGCCTCGCAGCCGGCATGCATCGGGCCAGAGCTTCTCGGTTACATCGGTTTGAAATGCCTTGACAAAGAACCCAGCTTCAAGATATCCAACACCCGCACCGCACAAGCCTCACAAGATCCCTTCATGACCGTCTCAACGGGACAAAGAAACCCCAAATACGTACTCATGGACCCATGCAGCCTAACGTAACCGATCAGCTCACAGCTCCTCGGCGGGGCAAAATCGGCACGGAATGTCTCCTCATGGTTGGGGTTACCTCGGAATACCACAAAGAAATTGGAATCCCACCTCGCTTGGAACCAATCTATCGTGGCCTTCGCAAAGAACAGCTTGGAATGCTTCCACAGCCTGGGTCCAGTGGCAACAATCAGAGCCCTTCCTCGTAATGATGCTAGCTCAGCCCGCTCCTCACACTTTCACAAATCCATGGGTTACCAAGCCTCCATCCCGGTTTCATCAAAATCACCAGACCGCAGCACTTCCGGTTATGCACCTTCGCCTATGCAATTCAACAATCGTGACAGCAGCCCGCACTTAAGCCTACTTATGGGCCTCACTCCGGAATCCGAGTTACCCAGCCTACATCAAGATCGCCTTCGCCCTCTTTGCCGGTTGAAAATCAACAAAGACGCCGCAAGGTTCTATCCCTTTGCCCGGGGTCCTACTCAAGCTCCCTGGATGATTCGGGCCAAGGACAGATTTCACCTACATCCCCGGATCGGCCGTTCCCTCCACCTCGTTCGCCGCCGCTGGTAGCTCCCCTCTCTAGCTCGCCGCCGGTTTGAATGCCATGGTTCCACCACAAGACCCTCATTTGGCTCGGTTCATGGAACGACACAAGGAAATGAAAGCACGTATTGCCGAATTGACCGATAAGAAGTCCGCTTTCCGCCAACGAATCCCGACTCCTTTGTTCCCTACAAATTCGTGATGCCTAAATTGGATCTCTTTGATGGCACCGCATGCCCGAAAACCCATCTCGGACACGTATACCCCGGCAATGAAGGTCAAAGGGTGCACCAATCGCCAGCTTGGCCGACTATTTCGCCTCTCTTTGAAGTCCAAGTGCTCTAAAATGGTTCTTCCGCTTAAAATCTCGAGGCCGTGGCTACATGGGACCGGACTACTAGCTAACTTGGAGTGGGAAGCAAATAGATTTGACCCGCAAACAACAATGCAGCCCCGACGAGAACATCGGGGACTTTTACAAGCAAGATGGCAACTCCTCCTTCGAAGAGGAACAACTAGACATCTTTCGCTCACGCCCGAAACCACATCTCGAGGGCCTCACTTAGCAATGTCCCCTATCCGGATCCACGGGCAATGATCAATTCCGGGCTAAATTTGAGAGGGCTTACAATCGCCAGCCGAGTTGTCGCACTCGCTACGGATACCGGGTTTCTTCCACCTCCAACACGACTCTGAAAAAGGGCAAAGTGAGAACCGATCGAAAAGGGGACCCCAAGGACCCAATACACCAACAATCCATTCCCTAAAAAAAAGTAGGGTGAATATGATTGAAGCCACGAACAAGCCAAGTGCCACTATGGCTAACAGTTCCCATATGGAAGACACTCTTCGAAGAGAGGATTCTAGTTTCATAGTCGGTATCAAAGATGGGTTTCTCCCTTCATGACAACTTCACCTTGAAGGCTCTCACGTTGATCGATTGGCTCGGTACTTCATCGGCATGTCGGTCAAACCTTTAACCGGACCTCTCGTAGTGACGCTTTGTCAAACTCCGGGGCTTCATCAAATCATTCGTAGAAAGATTCCGTGGTTTTCGCCATGTCTTTTCCATGGAATGGGGCTTTATCAAGTCACACCTATCTTCAGAAGAAAGGCCTAGTCACCTCAACAACTATCTTGGAGTTTCAGCTTTAGAACTTGGCATATGGCAACTCCCTGCATCATCAAAAATTGAGAATTAGGAATCTCCTCATATCAGCATTTCGTCAAATCACAACTAACCCAAGCAAAAGAGGGTTCATTCATGTCAACATGCTTTGATTCTAGAGCCTGTCAGCGTCAGCTTCAAATGTCCGAGACTGAAAAGAAATTTCAATCGAGACCCGGGGTTCAAATCCAACTTCATCCCAAGATCAAAATTGACCTCATCAATAACATGCAATTCGGTCCGCGACCAAAGGATATCACCCCACCAGCTCAAAGCTTGTCCCAAACAGTCAACAACACATACATTCCCTCTCATCACCATGCATCCCCACAAAAATTTCCCCAGGGCTCATGTAGCATGCACAAAACTTGAATCAATAGGAACAATCCTAAGTGATTGAAGATCTTAAATTCCCCGCCAAAAGCTTAGGCTAAGTGCATCTTCGAAAAACAAGTAAATGCATCATCTCGCAAACATATGCAGTGATACTCTCACAATCATTTTTGACTCTATGCATGCATTTGTCACCATAAATGTCATATATGCATCTTCCTCTTCACTAACGAATGCAGGAATTCAAACGTGAAATCAAATCCCCCTTTTCGGCAAGAATGATCTTCACTAAAGACGACCTCCAATGTCCACAAATGGATGAAGACGCCCTCCAGCATCTACAGTTTGGCAAAGACAAGCTCCGGCGTCTGCAACTTGCTAAAGACGACCTCCAATGTCCACAAATGGATGAAAACAGCCCCCAATGAAGACCACCTCCAGTGTCTACAATTCGGTCAGAGACGCCAAATTCTCAAATACAGTTCGGTCAGAGACGCCAAGTTCTCAAATGCAATTCGGTCAGAGACGCCAAGTTCTCAAAATGCCAGTCGGTCAGAGACGCCAAGTTCTCGAATGCAAGTCGGTCAGGGACGCCAAGTTCTCAAAATGCAAATTGGTCAGGGACGCCAAGTTCTCAAATGCAAATCAAATGCCAGTCGGTCAGAGACGCCAAGTTCTCAAATAGAATTCGGTCAGAGATGCCAAGTTCTCAAAATGTCAGTCGGTCAGAGATGCCAAGTTCTCGAATGCAAGTCGGTCAGGGACGCCAAGTTCTCAAAATGCAAATTGGTCAGGGACGCCAAGTTCTCAAATGCAAATCAAATGCCAGTCGGTCAGAGACGCCAAGTTCTAGAATACAAGTCGGTCAGGGACGCCAAGTTCTCAAAAATGCAAATCAGTCAGGGACGCCAAGTTCTCAAATGCAAATCAAATGCCAGTCGGTTGGGGATGCCAAGCTCTCAAAATGCAAATCGGTCAGA
Organism: Adenophora triphylla var. japonica; assembly: GCA_022495995.1. Classification (NCBI taxonomy): domain Eukaryota; kingdom Viridiplantae; phylum Streptophyta; class Magnoliopsida; order Asterales; family Campanulaceae; genus Adenophora; species Adenophora triphylla. The sequence continues at coordinate 249,698 of JAFEMH010001548.1, forward strand.
GACGCCAAGTCCTCAAATGCAAATCGGTCAGGGACGTCAAGTTCAAATGACAATCGGTCAGAGGTACCTCACGCCCCTAAATGTTTCAACATCTCGATCAGATACATCGAGACTCTCAACACTGTCAACTACCACACAGCCCCCGCGACTTGCTCTCCTGCAGGTAAGCACAGCAAAGGTACGTTAGTTCTTCAACATATCTCAACTGTTGCATGATTACCCGTAGCTTTAGCTATCCCTATCTCTGCAAATAGCGACGTAGGCTTTAGTTCCTTAAGGTGACAGCCTCCGAATTATCAAAAGGCTCAGGATCCTAGACCTGTTCCTAACTGTCCAGTGGATTTCAAACTACGACCGGCTTGATTCCTCTTAAGGATACGTAGGTAGCCTATCATTAGGTCCAGCCACTCGACCAGCACGGTCATCCTTTCCTTCGGCAGCAGACGTAAAACCGATCCCTTCAAATAAAGTCCACTAGAGGACCATCTATCCTAAACCATCAAAGGAAATCATTTCAAATCAAGGTTCGAGGCACCTAAGACGCCATCATCAAGGTTCGAGGCACCTAAGACGCCATCATCAAGGTTCGAGGCACCTAAGACGCCATCATCAAGGTTCGAGGCACCTAAGACGCCATCATCAAGGTTCGAGGCACCTAAAACGCCATCATCGAGGTTCGAGGCACCTAAGACGCCATCATCGAGGTTCGAGGCACCTAAGACGCCATCATCGAGGTTCGAGGCACCTAAGACGCCATCATCGAGGTTCGAGGCACCTAAGACGCCATCATCAAGGTTCGAGGCACCTAAGACGCCATCATCAAGGTTCGAGGCACCTAAGATGCCATCATCAAGGTTCGAGGCACCTAAGACGCCATCATCAAGGTTCGAGGCACCTAAGACGCCATCATCAAGGTTCGAGGCACCTAAGACGCCATCATCAAGGTTCGAGGCACCTAAGACGCCATCATCAAGGTTCGAGGCACCTAAGACACCATCATCAAGGTTCGAGGCACCTAAGACGCCATCATCAAGGTTCGAGGCACCTAAGACGCCATCATTAAGGTTTGAGGCACCTAAAACGCTATCACACACAACACGAGGAAAGTGATAAATCGCAATCATCCCCTAAATTCGACAAACCGAAATCATTACTAGGGCGACTTCCCAAAAATAGTCAGATCTTAGGGTGACTTCCCAAAAATAGTCAAATCATAGGGTGACTTCCCAAAAATAGTCAGATCTTAGGGTGACTTCCCAAAAATAGTCAGATCATAGGGCGACTTCCCAAAAATAGTCAGATCATAGGGTGACTTCCCAAAAATAGTCAAATCATAGGGTGACTTCCCAAAAACAGTCAAACCATAGGGCGACTTCCCAAAAATAGTCAAACCATAGGGCGACTTCCCAAAAACAGTCAAACCATAGGGCGACTTCCCAAAAATAGTCAAACCATAGGGCGACTTCCCAAAAATAGTCAAATCTTAGGGCGACTTCCCAAAAATAGTCAGATCTTAGGGTGACTTCCCAAAAATAGTCAAACCATAGGGCGACTTCCCAAAAATAGTCAAACCATAGGGCGACTTCCCAAAAATAGTCAACCATAGGGCGACTTCCCAAAAATAGTCAAATCTTAGGGCGATTTCCCAAAAATAGTCAGATCATAGGATGACTTCCCAAAAATAGTCAGATCATAGGGTGACTTCCCTAAAATAGTCAAATCTTAGGGCGACTTCCCAAAAATAGTCAAAGTCACAGGGCGACTTCCCAAAAATAGTCAAAACCACAGGGCGACTTCCCAAAAATAGTCAAAACCACAGGGCGACTTCCAAAAAATAGTCAGATCACAGGGCGACTTCCAAAAAATAGTCAGATCACAGGGTGACTTCCCAAAAATAGTCAGATCATAGGGTGACTTCCCAAAAATAGTCAAAACCACAGGGTGACTTCCCAAAAATAGTCAAACCATAGGGTGACTTCCCCAAAACAGTCAAAACCATAGGGCGACTTCCCAAAAATAGTCAAAGTCACAGGGCGACTTCCCAAAAATAGTCAAAACCATAGGGCGACTTCCCCTAAAACAGTCAAATCATAGGTTGACACCCTAAGACAGTCACTCTATCCCCAGCAGAGCCAATGAATAACTCTAGCCACCAGACCGAAAATGGTCATCTCTTATCCCCAGCAGAGTTTCTCTCCAGCAACCGACTGTAGAACTCGCTCATCAGGTTCGAGGCACCTAAAACGCCATCACCCCAGGGTCAAAGACCCGAACTACGGCCGGCTTGATTCCCACTCGGGATACGTAGGTAGCCTATTAAATAGGTTCAGCCACTCGATCACTTGATCATCCTGCCAAATATGGAGCCTTACTCTTATCGACGACCCCGCTTCCTTCGAAAGCGCCGTCGTCGAGGGGCTACTGTAAGTGCTCCAATTTGAGCTTGTTAGTCTTTTCGTTAGAAAATTAACGAAAGTCATAACAATTACTAACATTTCTAACAATCCTAACTTTTCTAACAAAGTGAGGGTAAAATGGGCATTGCTATTTAAAGATAAACCTTCAAAGGAATCTTAAAAAGCAAAAGAATTGAAAAAAACCCGAAACAGCAAGTTGAAAAACAATTTCTGCTGGAATTTTTGAATTATATTCCTCTTGTCCAAAGCCTGAAGCAGCATTTAATGAACAGTGCACGCGAAGGATCCCATCCGCGCGGATAGGTTTGTCAAATCAGGAGGGCTATAAATTGAGCCCTCCAGTCACAAAAATAAAGAGGAACAACACATTTTACACCGAACCTCTGGCGAAATATAGAGAGAAAACAGTGAGAATTCACTTGAATTGTCACCATTTTCTCTCCAATCTTTCCCAACTCACACTCACTCAAACACTCTCAAATCAAACCTCAAACACTCACATACTCAAGCCAAAAAGCTCAAGAACACAAAGAAGATTGGTAAACCCTCCTTCTCCTAACCCTAAATCTCATCCATGCATGCATCTTCAAACTACAAAATGTAGTTCTTTCATCATTTTGCTTTAGATCTAAGAAGATCACCATGGAAGACCATCTCCATGGATGATCTTCTACAAAGATCAAAATTGTTTTCAAAGTGTTCTTGCATGCTTGCAAAGAAAACACATTTTCAAAACCCTAAAAAACCATTTTCAAGCACTAAATCTTGATTTCAAAGGGTAAAATCCCCCTCCCCAAGCAAATGAAATGCTTAGTCCTAATGTACCCCAAGGATGGTTTGGTATAGTTGATTCACCACTAAAATGTCTAGTGATCACTAACCAAAACCTAGGGAAATGGGGACAAGCATGGATGCAAAACCCCCTTTAAAATCACATTTTCTTTCTTGAGAAGTTGCTGTCCAGTAGCAATTTTCTCAGACCTCAGTCCATGGTCTTAATTTTTGGACACAGATAAATATGGAATTTGATGTTGACTACAAAACACTTTTTGTAGCCAAAATCCAGAGCTTTCCAGACATATTTTTACTTTATTTTTTGGGAGAGTAAAACTCCTCTTTTCAAATTTTCTTTTAGAGGCTAGTTCATCAGCTTCTGGAAATCCAGATCTCATATCTGAGATTTCCAGAAGGTTTTGACCCCTCAAATCTTTTCCAAAATGGAAAATTCCTTCGCACAAAGCTTATTCAAGGAGTCTAGAACAACTTTCATTCTCTGAGTTTATCCAGATTATGAAGTTTTAAGACCCTTGAATACATTTCAAAATCAAGTGTCAACTGCCTTTTTCATTCTGGCAGAAACCATTTTCAACTTCAAAAGGTCTTTTGAGTACCAAATCTCAAACCAAAAATCCTCCAAAAAATCATGGGATCAGTCTAAAGTCTTAAGAAGAGATCCCAATTTTTACTTTTCTCAGTTTCAAGTTATTTTGGTCAAAACACACACACACACACACACACACACACACACACACACACACACACACACACACACACAACAAAAGGATTTCAAATGTTTGGAAGACTCGTTTTACGAGGCGCTCCGGGTGCACACTAACGTCCTTCCCGGCGCGTAACATGACCTCCGAACCTAAATCTCTGATCTCGGGCTTTTTTCAAAGTTTTGGCCCTCAAAATAAAAATGGCGTGGCGACTCCGTATTCGTTGATTTTTTCAAACTGAAAATGGGAAAAATTTTCAAAAAAAAAAAAAACATGGCAACATCATCACACTGAGGGAGGCTCTCAGATGCGGTTTCAGGCATGACTGAAAGATGTCCAATTATTCCTCTTCAGAAGGAGGAGTTGCCATTTCGCTAAGCTTCAGGTTCCAACGCTTGTAAAAGTCCCCGATGTTCTCGTCGGGACGCTGCACCGTTGTCTGTAGGTCAACCCTATTTGTTTCCCACTCCAAGTTGGCTTTATACTTTTCCGTGAAGGCGTTAGTGATCTGATCCCATGTAGCCCTGGCTTCGGGTTTCAAACGGAAGAACCATTTTAGAGCACTGGACTTCAAAGATAGACTGAAATAATCAGCCAACTACTGATTGGTACACCCTTTGGCCTTCATCGCCAAGGTATATGTGTCCAGATGGGTTTTCGGGCATGCAGTCCCATCAAAGAGATCCAGATTAGGCATCACAAATTTGTGAGGCAGAGGAACAATGGAGTCCGGGTCTGTAGGCCGGAAGGCAGACTTCTTGGCGGTCAATTCAGCAATCTGCGCTTTCATTTCCTTGTGTTGTTCCATGAACCAAGCCAGATGAGGGTCCTGTGGTGGAGCCATGGCATTCAAACCAGCGACTGAGCTAGAGAGAGGAGCTACCACTGGCGGCAGACTGGTGGAGGGAACAGCTGTTCCGGGGACGTAGGTGAAAACTTGTCCTTGGTCCAAATTACCCGGAGGGGCATGAGTAGGAGCCTGGGCGAAGGGATGGAACCTTGCGGCCTGTTGTTGATTTTCAACCGGCAAAGAGGGTGAAGGCAGTCCTGATGTAGCTGGGTAGCTTGGATTTCCAGAGTGAGGCCCATAAGTAGGCTTGAGTGAGGGCTGCTGTCCCTGGTTGTTGAATTGCATGGCTGGCTGTGGCGAGGGTGTATAACCCGGGGGGTACTGTGATCCCGGTGATTCTGATGAAACTGGGGCAGGGGCTTGCTGACCCATTGGTCCCTGAATGAGAAATGGGTTTGAACTAGCATCGTTCTGAGGAAGGGCTCCTGACTGTTGCCCTGAACCCGACTGTGGGGGCATTCCAAGCTGTTGTTGCGAAGGCTCGGATTGATTGATCCCAAACTGAGGATGGGTCCCAATTTGTTGTGGTATTCCGAGGTATCCCCAACCATGAGAGGACATTCCGTACTGACTTTGCCCCCACTGAGGAGCTGCGAACTGATTTGTCCCGTCAGGCTGCATGGATCCAATGGTCTGACCCAGAGGTCGAGGAGCATGGGTTCTGGTAGTAGTACCGAAGGAGGTTGGTGGTGGCATTCTGGAGTAGTCGGGGCGACCAAGATTGGGATTGAAGTCCTCCTCCTCTTCCACGGTGAAGGTGCCGTCGGGGTTGAGGCTGGCGGCCAAACCATGGCTCTTAATAGCCTCCATAAGGCTGTTCAGCTGTGCTTCTTGTCGCACTCTCATCTGTTCGGCTAACTGATTCCAATGCTGTTCTGTTTGAGGAGTCTCAGGAGGCGGAGTGACGTTGTCCCCATCGTTACCAGCTGATGCAGACATTCTGAAACCCGGAGTCGGAACAAACGGTGAAGCTGACGATGCGCTTGACTCTTCCCAACTGAACAAACGGTGACCCGGTGCCCGAAACCAAGCTTTGTGCGGAGCTGCGGGGGGAAAGACACGAGGGTTCAGATGTTTGGGAATGATGGAGGGTAGGTGTTTGGGCTTAAGGCTCATGCAACATGCAGTTATTTGTTCTTGTTTACTTAAAACATGTTTTATTGACCTAATCGGTTGGAAAAGATTGCTCTTCTTTTTCGCAAACTACTCTGGATCCTAGATCAGTGGGCCCCATCACTACGTCTATAAGCCCCTCGTATTCCACCTGTATTTCGACTTCCCAGGGCGGACAGCCCCGGGCGAGGGTCCTACAGGGCAAGCGGGTCCCACCGACCGAAAAGAAAAACGATCCTAAAAGTTTGGCGGGTAATCGAGTCTTAACGAGCATTCGATGTAAATTACGGACAAAACTGACGTCAAAGTCAAGATCATGTCCGAGGGATCGACAAAAAGTCGGCATGGTTTTGACTGATAAATTTCCATCACTGATCTTGACCCGTCGTCAGTTAAGTTGTAATTAGACATGAAATAATCGTTAATTATTGATGACTCAGTGTCATGCTGGGAGTCGGTGTATAAGTTGTGCCAGTCAGAGTCAAAGTCAAGGCGCCAGTCAATATCTGGTCAAAGTCCGTGACGGAAAACCGGCATGACTTCGACTGATTAGGGACCCCGAAAGATATTGACTTGGTATGCCGACTAAGGCTTGAAAGGAAAGGTCTATACACAGACAGGGCATGACACATACCAAACTAAAAACCAACCGGGTCTCGGACGTGTGGCTCCATGGGATGTTTGGGTAGTCCCGTGCTTGCACCGAGAGGCGTAATAAGACCAAACGGGCCGCGACAGGGATTTCCCCGGGTTAGGGACGTAGTGTGCAATGTACGGTCAACGTGCGCGTAGTGTGCAAGCAGTCTATCTTCTTTTTCTGAGTAAAATAGAGATTTTTTTATGTGTCTTAGAAAGTATGATGTATGATTTTTTTTGAAAATTTTCTTTTTGAAAAATCTTTTTTTTTTGAAAATCTTTTTTTTTTGAAAATCTTTTTTTTTTGAAAATCTTTTTTTGAAATTCTTTTTTTTTTTTGAAATGAAATGAGCACATAAGCACATAATTCAAAATTCAAACAGTCCAAGGCAACGGGTCCAACAGTCAAAATTGTGACTTTTCCGAGGCGGCCAAAACAACACGAAATGTGCAAGAATTAACACACACACACAAAACAAAGGATTTCAAATGCCGGGACGGAAGTTTGACCCACAAAAGTTTTTCTTTTTTTTTTAAAGATAAAACTTATCCTGTCCCCAGCGGAGTCGCCACTGTGATGATGTGCCAATTCGCGGAAAAATTCGATTTTTCGTTTCTTTGAAAACCAAATAAAATCGGAAAACGGAGTCGCCACGCCATTTTTGTTTTAAGGGCCAAAACTTTGAAAAATGCCCGGAATCAAGAGATTCGAGTTCGGAGGTCACGTTACACGCCGGGAAGAACGTTAGTGTTCACCCAGAATGCCTCGTAAAACGAGTCTTTCAAGCTAAAAACCATTTGTTTGTGTGTGTGTGTGTGTGTGTTTCTTTTGGCCAAAATAAGTTCAAACTGAGGAAACCAAAATTTGGAAACTCTTTATAAGACTTTGAACAAATCCCATGATTTTTGGTGTGATTTTTGGGTTGAGTTTTGGAACTCAAAAGATTTTTTGAAGTTGAAAACCAATTCTGCCAGAATGAAAAAGGCAGTGGACACTTGATTTTGAAATAGACTTTAGAGCTTTAAAACTTCATAATCTTGGAAAAGTCCGAGAATGAAAGTTGTTCAAAACACATTAAATAAGGTTTATGTAAAAGAACTTTCCATTTTGGAGTTGATTTGGTGGACCAAAACCTTCTTGAAATCTCAGATATGAAATCTGGATTTCCAGAGACTGATGAACTGACCTTTAGAAGATAATTTGAAAAAGGGAGTTTTACTCACACAAAAAATAAAGTAAATATATGTCTGGAAAGATCTGGATGTTGTCTACAAAAAGTGTTTTGTAGTCAACACCAAATTCCAAGTTTATCTGTGTCCAAAAATTTAAATAATGGACTGAGGTCTTAGAAAATTGCTACTGGACAGCAACTTTCTAAGGAAGGAAAATGAGATTTAAAAGGGGTTTTGCATCCATGCTTGTCCCCATTTCCCTAGGCTTTGATTAGTGATCACTAAACATTTTAGTGGTGATCTACTATATCAAACCTTCCTTGGGGTACATTAGGACTTCAAGCATTTCATTTGCTTGGGAAGGGGAATTTCATCCTTTGAAAGAAAGATTTTGTGTATGAAAATGATTTTAGGGTTTGGAAAATGTGTTTGCAAGTAAGTAAAGATACTTTGAAAGTAATGTTGATCCTTGTAGAGGATCATCCATGGAGATGAACTTCCATGGTGATCCTCTTGGATCTAGGGCAAGAAATGGACAAGTTACATCTTCAAAGTATGAGATGCATGCATGTATGAGAGAGATTTAGGGTAGGGAGAGGGAGGTTATACCTATCTTCCCTTGTGCTTGTGTTTGATTTTTGAATTTTGAAAGTGTTTGGTGATTTGTGATTTGGGAAGATAATCAAGAGAAAAGAGTGACAATTCAAGGGAATTCTCACTATTTTCTCAAGTATTTTCGCCAGAGGTTTGCTATGGATGAGTTCTTGTATATTGTGGCTTCGTATTTCTGAGATTGAAGGGCTTTATTTATAGGCACTCTGGGAACTCAGAAGGATCCGCGCGGATCCGATTGTAAGCGTGCCTGGTGCATTAAATGCTGCTTCAGGCTTTGGGCAGAAGGAATATTATGTCCCACAAGCAATCTGCCTGTTAACTGCAGTTGCTCAATTCGGGATTTTGACATTTTTGAGATTCTTTTACTTGTTTAACTCTAAATAGTAATCCCCATTCTACCCTTGCTTTGTTAGAAATGTTAGAAATGTTAGAAATGTTAGGAAATGTTAGGGATGTTAGGACTTTCGTTAATTTTCTAAAGAAAATACTACCAACTTAAATTGGAGCACTTACAAATTCACACCTGCACATTGTAATAACCACACATATATTTTGCAAGTATAGATTATACAAATATTCAATATAACCTATGTAAGAAATATTCAACTAATAAAGTCAGACGTGTTGGGTAACACCTTAAAAGTGCTATCACTACTTGTATTAACACCTACTTCTGATAAGACTTAGAGAGTGTTGACAGCACTTGTGGTAACACCATCAACCTGCACTTACATAAATAACGAGATGCAATGTGATATTTATACAAACATTGTATAAACTGTATAAACAATATACAATGCACCACTGTAAATATTATTGAAAATTTGTGTTGATAATTAAATTTTAATAGATTTCAATTAAACTGACTATTTGCATGAAAATTAAGAAAAGTATTAATGGACACACACTTGCTATTTACACGAAATTTAAGGAAAATGTTAATAGAGTAAGTGTTGTTAATATGAAAAATAATATATGAGAGAGAGTTAGATAGAAAATAATAATTGAATTGTTGTTATGATTATAACACGCAAGTCATATTACTGTAAAAAAATAATAAAATATTTCTATTTTTAGAAAGTGTGTAGTTTTGGTGTAGGTTCGAGTAGTTTGGTGTGGTACAGAGGAAGTATAAATCATGTACATGAGTAGAGCCGTCAATTCGGAATAACGGGACGAGACGAGATGAAACTATGATATCCCGCAACTACGTGGGACAGAACGGGTCATCCCGAATTCTTCGCGGGCCTGAAATATCTCGTCCCGTCTCAAATCTATCTGGGACGCGGGACAATACGGGATAATGCGGGACAAGAAAACTCTAATATTATAAAACTAAAATACAACTGAGATGATGTCAAAACATTAAATTGAAAACATAAGATTAATCTTTTACAATACAACAAGATCAAAACTTATTAATTTTATAAAATAGATTAATCAATACAAAAGACAATGTATGGCTGAAAAAAAAAACACTAAAGATTAAGTGGTAAAATACATTTGAGGTTAAAATAAAATAAAATAAATATTAAAATAAAAAAATTCGAGACGTCCCGTCCCAATTCATCCCGTCCCGATTTATCCCTAGTCCCAAACGAGATATCCGGGCTTACTTTTATAGGAAATTAGAATGTAATATCCTGTCCTATTTATACAAGGGACGGAGTCGGACCTCAAATTGAAGTCTCTGTCTATTAATATCAATATGGGGATGAAGGCGCTTTACATCTTTCTTTTTGGCTTACTGAGAGCGAGAGAGAGAGGGGAACATAGTCGCAGACAAACTAGCCACAACGAACTCAGTTGTCACCAAATTAGCCAAGAAAATACTTACTCCCTCCTCTCACTCCTTCTCCTTCTCCTTCCCCTCTTCTCCTCCTCCTCCTCCTCCTCCTCCTCCTCCTCCATCTCAAAAATGAAATTTCTTTCGGTCATCTTGTTTCTTGTTTGTTTCTTTTCTGTCAATGGCTTTGAGGTTGAGGTAGACTCACCTTTATCCCCTCTCTACAACCGTACTGTCTATTCCAGTCGGATCACGGGCATCGGTAGGGGTGTCGAGTCTCTGATCCATTCGAGCGATGGTCGGTTTTTGATGAAGTTTTTAGTCGGCACTCCGCCGACTGTAACTTACGTCTTTATTGACACTGGGAGTGACTTGACATGGATCCAATGCAAACCTTGCATCACATGCTTCACTCATACCACTCCACTCTTTGACCCAAAAAAATCAGCCACATACCGTAATCTCTCATGCAACTCTCCTACCTGTCAAGCTATTCCCAGAAAAGACAACTCAGTCCCCACCTGCTCCATTCCTGGTGGGGAATGCCAGTACTACTACTCCTATTCAGACACTTCGAGCACAGTAGGTGTCTTGGCCACTGAGACATTCGAGTTTCAGATTGGCAACAGAGGTCCGACCAAACTCACTGACTTTGTGTTCGGATGCGGACACGACAACCAGATGTCATTTCCGGCCCGTGGTTCTTCCGGAGTAATCGGCCTTGGACGTGGGTATCCGTCCCTGATTTCCCAGTTAGGAGGATCTGGGGTTGAGAAGAAATTCTCGTACTGCTTTCCAAACTCTCCTGATTTTGCCGGCACATTCAAGGTTGGCCTGAGCTCTAGTGTAGTTTTTGTCACCGGTCAAGTGGTTTCAACTCCGCTGCTGTCCCATGAGAGGTACCCAAACTTGTACTTCGTCACCCTCGAAGGGATTTCAGTGGGATCTAAAAGGTTTGAAAGCCAACGGGTGATGATCGACAAGAGAAACGTAGTTATTGACACAGGGTCAAGTCTCACTTATCTGGAACGGGAGCTTTACGCGAGTGTCATTTCTTCCATTAGGCAGCTCATCAATCTAGAGTCGGTTGAAGATTCCTCCCACATTTACCAACTTTGCTACTCAAAAGAGTCATTTAAGAAACACTCATGGGAGCAAAGTCTTGTTTTTCACTTTACTGGGGCAGAAGTGGAAATAAAAACCGTTAATATGTTCATTCGTGTTTATGAAATGATGTGCTTATCAATGGTACCATCATATCTGGATTTTAATGTGTACGGGAATATCCCACAGAGAAACTTTGAAGTTGAATACAACCTGGAAAACAATGTTCTATCATTTGCGCCTGCTAATTGCTCCCAGTATCCATGGAAAGAGGCCTTAGGAAGCAGAACTGCTACTTACTCTGCACTTACTTCTTTCCTCTGTACTACCCTTGTTTTGGTTCTTGTACTCATGTTGAAGTTGTAAGAGACTAATTAATAGATGCTTATTTCTGCAATGAAATTGGTATATTTGCTATTATTATTATTATTATTATTTTATTTTAAAAAGCTTTGACTGTGTTGGCAATTGAACTCTGCTAGTAAATGAAAATTGGGATTTTGTTGTTACACAAGATTTTGGGGGAAACTAGTTTCTCCTTAAGTTATAGAAAGTCCTGTTTTATAAACTGTTCCTAAATATTCGCTAACTACTTGCAAGTAGAAAAAAAGTGGACTTTTTATAATTTATGGAGAAACTAGTTTCTCCCAAAACTTGCTCTTGTTGTTAATTTCATGATATTGAAAAAATTGTTGTAAGCTTGAAAATAAGGGTAGGACTGGAATTTGGAGATTCATGAGGGGTGCCGGATGCACAAGTGGGAAACGGGAGTGAAAGATCATACAATCAAACACCCCAAATAGAAGACAAATGATAAATGGAGTATTATAGATAAGAAATAAAACAAAACAAAACAAAACAAAATTAGTTTATCACTCTCTATCCTATAATGGTAATTTTATTTGACAATTCAAATATTTAATAAATTTATTTTTATTTTCATCACCAATTTTAATAAGGTTTAATTATTAGTTAATTACTTCAATTTTCCTTGGTTGGCTATCATTCTCCTCTCTTTATCATCTTCTTCCTTAGTTGACATTTTTGGAAGTTAAATAATTTAAAAAATGAAACTATCTCTTTTTGCGATTAACATAAATACAGTAGCAAATAAGAACATCTTTATGGGATGAAACGAGTACATTACTCTTTTATTCCAAAAATAAATAAATATATTTAATTTGTCATTTTTTTAAGGAATAATTTAATTATTTGTGTATTGCTTGTAGTTGTAAATTTGTATTGAAATTGTTTCTTTATTTAAGAACATGAGATATATTGTATTTTATTAAGAACTAAAAAAGGAAAGTGCATTATTTTGGGATAGAGTGAATAAAAGATATGCCTAGGAGAGTTGTTATTTGCACCCATAAAAGTGTGTAAAGATTTCAAATTCAGGCCCAATCATTTAGCCCATCATTTAGTATTTAGGCTCATAACATTAATCAAACTTAATAACAAAAGAAGACTTCTATATAATATGTCCATAAACAACAATTGTGTAGGTCGATAAATCATAATGTCTCTAAAATTAACAATACTACTAAAAAAAACTCCTAACTACAAACAATTAACATATACAACTAAAACTACTTGAGCTGCATCTAGAC